>LYUA01000357.1:175900-188782 GCA_002093875.1 Calopteryx splendens
CTGATGATGCCGCAAGTCGGTGAAACGCGTTGTACCGGAAAATAAAATTCTGAGGAAAAGTACGATATTATGATTTAATATGGATTCTAATTTCTTCCACGAAGTGAAGCCTGAAACTGTAGAGTATATTAGAGTATCACCAGTTTTATAAAAATGCGAGAATAAAAATAGACGGTTTAAATCGGAACGAAGAATGGAGAAAACGGATGGGAACATATGGAGACCAAATTAATCCGATGAACGGCATTCCCTAAACGATTAGAACTATCCCAGATGCATACTCCTCAAATCGAGGAGAAAGACATCCGTTGGGTTGGCAACGCTGGTCTCTCCAACGCAAGTCGCTCGAGGCGCAGTGGCGCCACCGCTGGGGGGACGAGTGAATTAATGTGCCGACTGCCACGGGAACTGGAATGTGCATTGTGGGGCGAGGGATGAGGAGAGGTGAAGATATGCGTTATTTTCAAGCGACTAACATGCATCAAAGCGGGAAGACACAATGGAATACCCAAGATGCATCGGATGCATTTCAATGGTTTTTTCTTCGGACCCGTTCTGGGTATTTTTTTTATTCCCAACTTGTCATGCGGCTGGCTATTTTTTCCATTACTTTTCCAAGAACTCACTATTTTTTCCTCTCTGACACTTTGACATATACTCCAATTAAAAGAAGCATAAATACTTTGATTTATAACTATCAAAAAACGGAAGAAGAAAAATGAAAAGATAAAAGTTTCATCACTGCACAATAGTGTCTTGCTTTTTATTCAATGTTACCGGATTCCAACCCATAAAATGTAAACATTTTTATACGAGCAAGCAGAGAGGTACCCAGCCCGACTCGGATCAATATCTAAGCATTTTAAATGCTCCGCGCAAGCATTAATTAACTGTCGATTTCCGGTGGAGAAGATTCTTCGGCTTTCATAAATAATTTTTTATTTAACTATTTTGGCTTTCGAACTTAAATACACATTCATTACGATTCCAAGTACGACCTGAGATTACCGAGGAGTAGTCTGAGAAATACTGATCGACGTGGGGCAATTAATTATTTTCCATTTCTACCGAGCAAGAAATACAATCAAAGTGGGTGGGTTCCTGAGTGCATTTCGTCTTAGTTTAAAAGTATCAATATGTAATGAAGTAAGAATGCCATTTATTTTCTCAGTCCTTAATTATGTCTGTATCTTTGATAGCTGCTTACGAAAGAAAAGCGTAGGAATTCTTTTCCTTTACAACCACATATTTGCCGCAGGAATTAATATTTTTATTCCATTAGCTATTGGTACCCGAGAGCTCGTGCTTTTTCTTTATTTTTATGATAAACATCACATAATGGTGCAGCTGTACGACATGGAACAAATTTAAAATTTGAGACTCAGATTTGATTCCCTAACAGGAATTTTTTAGCGGAAAATTGTAAAATAAACGGCGAAAAATACTCTAATTTTCACCCTTTCAATCAATTCTTGAACGCGAAATTTTATTGGATTGTATTATAGACCAGCGAGATTTTCTTATTTCGTTCAGCAAAATACTCGTTAATTTTTTTAAACATGCTGATGCTTTGATCCCCGGAGCCATGTTGCCTATTTTCCATCATAAATACAAATAGATATTTAATCATAATTTCAATCCTGGAACTATAACCAGCTATCACGTAAGAATTAATGCCCACAAGACTTAAAGAAACAACGTTTGTCCATCTTCCATTTTAATTCGTATCCAATATGCCAGTACATGTATAGTACCTGTACCTACATCCATCATCAAAGGAAACTAGTTCATCATGAAAAACAGATACTTAAGAAAGTGTCCCTAGTATCCTTGCAAATCACAAAGAGATAAAAATAATAATATTTATGCATTAAGCAATAAAGCAAATGAGCAAAGGGGAAACGAATTAGTAGATGGGAGGAAGGTATAAAAAGTATGTTGAGGAAATATTGAAAGGCATCGGGATTTTGTATGATGCTTTGGGTGGGAGAATATAGAAAACACGGGAAAGTGAGAAAGTGAATCATATTAGACCACATGAAAGGTGATAGTGATATTTAAGAGCTGCAGAAAACATAGTGTATTGCAAAAGGTGCTCACACTAATTCAGAAAATGGTTAGGTTGTGCATTACGTATCAGAGACCATCCGCCAACTGAAATTATACGGCAGTCTAACTGCTATGATGCTGAGTACTCCGAATTTAATTTTATTTAAATTACCAAATATTTAACTCGTCTAGAATATCAAGTCTAATTGTAACTAACATAAGGTGTTGAGACAATAATTTTTAGAAACACAAGAAAAAAGCAACCACAATTTTTTCCTACGCTCGTTTTTAGTATGGAGCGAATGGAGGTCCAAATCCTGAGCGGCTCGCTGGAATTTCTTCCTTGAATAGTTTTCTTCAAACACTACACTTTAATGCCATGCGACCTATTATTTCCCAGTTGACTTTATGCTTCATAAACCATAATTAAATAACCATAACCAAATTCCTGATATCAGCTTCTTCCACTTTCAAACCAATAAATGAATAAACGCCAGGACCCCCAGATCTCATCCATTCCTCCCCAGCATCACATATCGTATAGTTCCGGGAATCAGGAGATATTCACACTCGACCTTTCTTCTAAAACACAAAAGTCTCTACACTTGAAGAATTCCACTCCACCCACCCACGAGTTCCAAGAGCGACAGAGCATCAGAATTTTGTTGATTCGGTTCCAAAGACATAATTCGAGACGAAGAGAAGGAAAAGGAATATTCCACGAATATTCCTTCCGAAGGTATTCTGAGGGTTTCCAGAAAAGAAATACTCCACATTTTTGCGGTCCATTCTTCGTGGTCGCTCAGTAAAAGAATAATAAGCAACAGAATGAATTCGTGCATTAATTTTAGTTCCACTGAAATCATGAGTGATATAATTCAATACGCTTATTACGCACGAATGGATATTATTATTAATATAATAATAATATACAAGTATCTTGAGGTATCTTTGTTATTATTAATGTCGGACAAACAGCCACCGTGCCGCGCCCCTAGGAAAGGAATATAATGGAAAGCTAAATCATAATTAGGACGCGGTGACGATTTTAGTGGGTTTTTTATTTTTGTGGTGCCAAAGATTTTGTGGTATTTTGAATTCATTTTTTGTTATCTTTGGGGGCATGTTAGCCGGACGTGCAACCCACTAGGGTTGCACGTTCGGCTAACCCTAGTGGGTTGCACGTCCGGCTAACTAACTAACTAAGGGTGATTGATATCTTTGAGCAAACCCATTGAACGGTGCAATTTCCTACCAGCAAGAAATTATTGTGAAACCTGCGGTGGCATATGGAAAAGGACTGGCCCCATTGTCCTAGATATGTAAAATGTACTCACATTAGGGATTAGTTCGTCGTGAGAGCTACCCTTACTTTTAAGAACCAGCCTCCGGGTTGTTTACTGTGGATGCATGGATGTTTTTTTGTAACTTTGCGTACCTAATCAGTAGCAAGTGCAGTGCCATCGGCAGATAACCTCGGAACCCTTCGCGCTTAGGATAATGATAGTATTGAATTCAAGAAGATGTTAGTCTTCGAAGGGTCTAAGTGCCTATTTCTTTAGGTGAACGGAAATACAAGGAAACATAGCATTTGTTCAGAGGGAGAAAGGCGGTAGGATATACGGTACATAAGACGAACTGGGTCCCGTTTCTCAAATTTAGAACGAAATTTATAATCCTTATTACAACAATCATAAACGTAAATTGAAACTTCCTAAATTACATCATTTGCTATACCTAGATAATATACGCCTATCATATAACATTTTTCTTGTGTAAAAACACATTCATTGATCTTTAATGGTAGCAGACCTCCCCACCTTACGGAGAAATTTAAATTGACTTGTAGCTTTACGGAACGCATTCCTGGTCCCTGAAAAAATTATTAGGTTTCGCAATGGAAATTCCACTCTCACTGATGACAACTTATCAAACAAGATACAAGTCGAAGGTTATAACATGCCTTCCAACCAGCTACGCCGAGGTTATTACTCTTACTATGTCCTTTTCGTGGTCTGCTTATGTGTTAAGCACTGTACTATCAATCCTGCCATCATAAATCTATACTATGCGGCTCATTACATTACAACAGCTAGTTACTTTCCACAAAATGTATTTTGATTTATGACCATTTTTGCCTCAAAACAGCATAATAAGAATTATTATACTGTACTAAATGATATCTGACGTCTCTTATGATAAACTAAAACGGTGAAAATCAATACCAAGTACCAAATAGAGCCTATTTAGCCATGAACCTAAATTAGTTGAACTCAACCTTAATTTTGTGGGATCGCTTTGGACATTGTCACTGAGAGATGAGTAGATACTCTCTCGCCACAAATCAAGCCCCGTGCGATTCCAAATTTCAGGGACCCGGGAATAAAACCTTCACCCGGAAGAAATTCGTGGATATGCGTTGTGTTGAGCAAACGAGAACGCAGATGCATTACCTTTTCCCAGAAAGGCTCCCCCTCTTGATGATGTTGCTGATGAAGTCATAGAATTCCCTCCGCGGGCATTCTTAGGCCGAGGAAATTCCCTCGAATAGAAGCAATCCAATTTCCGCGGAGCGCAAAAAGGAGTTGGATGAAGAAGGCACCAGTCACTGTCCCTTTGCAGCCCGCACTAATTCCCAGCGCTTCGTCGTTGGACGAAGAATACCATTTGTCCGCGACGATTCGGGGATGGGGATTCTCTGGAAGTCGAGTGGACGGAGGGAGAGAGAAAGAGAGATAGATAGAAATGGCAAGACGAAAGGAATTTTAAAAAAGTAGCCAAGAACGGGAGGACATCTAACACGCACGCATGCACGCGCCGTCTTGCGATTTCGGTCTTCCTTAATTTTTGATCCTCTCATCCGGCAACCCCTCTCCTCCACCTCCACCCCCTCATGGAGACTCGAAAATTCCAACTTCCTCCCGCCGCGGTTCGTCTTCCCGGAAAGGATAGAATCCAAGGGACCTATGGAATCTTTGGAGAGGGACCCGCTAGGCGCTAATGGCATTCCTCGCATTAATTGTTGGAGATGATATGTCCAGATTAAAACCAGGAGTGGAGCGCATGAGAGGAGGGACTCCGCGAATGATGGAAATATGCGATGGAACGAGACTTAAGCCATCTTTATGGGCGGAATTAATGGTTTCCAGAAAATTTGGAGTTTATTTCTTTTGAAAGATTCCTTTAGGTGAAAATCTTTGGCTCCAATATATTTAAGAATTCCCATTTAGAAAGTATGAACGTCCCATTGCATGTATGCTGACAATAGGAATAAATTTAACTGCTATCTGATCGCATCGGTACCGATTTTGTGAATTCGAATTCAGCTCGAGGTCTGACCACACATCATGTTACGCTATGATTAGACTTCAAAAATCGAAGGGTGATTCTCATATTTAAAGAACTAGGCAATATATGACCAGAAAGTATTGTTCTAGTTTTACACAGATTATACTGTGAGCCGAATAAATGATTTGCGATCCAGCACAATAAGTTTCTCTCATTTTTACCATTTCTTTTCGGCTGGAATAATGGTGGCCTCTCACTGAGGTAAGAAAATTGCACATCTTATTCACAACCGCAAGGAACCACGTTTGGAAAAATGCATGTAATGCAAACTCATTTACCTACGATAAATCGTGTTTCACCGCCCTTTATACGTCGGTATCAGTTTATATCCATCGTTCAGATATAAAATCGAAATTTTTAGCAATGCCGTAAAAAGCAAATTTCTGAACGAAATCACTTATATATAAAAAAAAGTCTCCGCAGGCTCACCTCATAATTTAGGGATGCATTTACTATCACAGTCGAAAGCGACAAAGTAGAGCCAGGTTGAAAATATCCAAGAATATTAAAAAACCCATGTTTTCCGCTTCTTAAGAAGTGGGGAAGGGACGTGGAACGGTGTAAATACGAGTTTGCCTCTCAATCATTGACAACGTCTAGGTACCTCTCTTCCTCCAAAAGACAAACACGCACCGGTTGTGTTTTTTTTTCCCAGAATGTGTGGGTGAGAATGAATATACTCTCGCGGCAGGACACGGGTGAGCTGGGAGGGGAGCCAACGCGTATAAGACATAAAGCCTTGTTTCAAACTACACCCCATTCGGCCCCACCATGACATATGTCCTCCGATAGGCAGTTAGCGAAGAACCGGTCGGTATTTGGGCTCGTTCTTCATGGCGGTCGGGCAGAGGAGGGATTGGAGTTGAGGGGGAGGGAAAGAGAGAAGGGACCAAGGAAATAGAGCGGTTATTATGAGGTGGAGGAAAGGGTGGGGTCAATGTGGAAAAGTTTGCCTGTACATAAAAAGAATGGACGCCGAGAGGTGGTGAGCAATTTCTTTAATTAAATTACGGCGGAAAAACCACTTTTTATTGCGCAATAAAAAACAACACCTTTTGGGACTGGGAATTCGTGTGCTTGACTCACGTAATGAATTACCTACTATGAAATACTTTTTATCGTTAAACTTTCAGCTACTTAAAGGAAGATGGAGCGCTTCGTAGCTAAGAGCAGCTGAAGGTATTTATATTACGTCCAGTCTCAGAAAACTATATAATCTGGAAAATCACTCCACTCATGCTGAAATACCTATGCAGTAAATGGATTGGTTTTCTGATTGAAGATTCTCCGCTGACTCGATGCTCACTAGCTACCGTAAAGTGCTTCATAACACAGCTATAGTTATGACAAAGGCACTCAAACTTATGTAGCCAATGCTATAGATTATAAAATAAGGCTGAATAGACTACATAAGATAAGACTACACTTGAATAGATTCAACTAATATTTGCTGGTTTACTCGTTAGTACTAATACTCTTTCATCAGCACATAATCAATATTAAAAATTAAATTGGTCGAAGGATTTTCTCCCTTTTTATTATCAATAATTGCCATTTAAGATCTTATTATGACATGTTTAAGATTTTTCCTCGTACCGCCTGAATACAGGATTCCCTCCTCTACTTAATGCCTAATACTGTGAAACTTCCTCAATAGAGAACATTTTAGCAATAATAAGCATAAAAAATCTCGTTACCATCTAAAATGATATCAAAGAAGTGTTTATAATATTTAATAGAATCAAGAAAAACTGTACATGAAACTCCACTACGATTATGGAAAATTTTATTTGAAAAATTAAATTCTATGCTTTCTGAAGGCATTAATACACGAGTAACCGGTATCTAATGCGAAATCAGTTCCCATCAAAACCTTCTTCGCTCTAAAAATGTATAAATGAAGGGCTTATTCAACGAAAGCGTAGTTAAAGGAATAATAATGCGAACGTGTAGAGAGAAACTGTGTAAATAAAAGGTATTCTAGACCTATCAGATATTCTTTTCCAAGCCATGACGGACTTAGTGATGACGTGCCTAGGGTCAAATTACAATTTAGGGCGTGGTAGTACCCGGTTTATTAAAAACATTTTTCTCAATTAGCGAGTGACTTTCTTGAATGCCATTAATCATATTACCATAACCCTTTTAACCGATTATTTGATCTTTACTGTCACAGGTCTTGATTTGCGAATGAATGATCCAAAGCTCATTCAAATTTTCAAGCAACATCATTTCCAGATGAGGCCGTTCCACAAGAGTGCTCTTGATGAAATATAAAAACATTTCATCGACGAGATGAAATGTGAAACCATGAGATCGGACATGGAAAATTTCGCATCCATAATGCTCGTATACCTGTTTGATGACCACGCTTGATCTGTATTCGTACATTAAATATTGGCTGAATGATGAAAAAAGTAATCTAGAAAAAAATAAAATGTAACGCGAACGTAAAGGATAAGTTTATAAATAAGATACACCCGGGAAGATGAAAACACATTGAAGGAAATCCCCGTATCGGAGATATGCATAATACGAGGCCAGCCAATTAGCATTGGAGGTTTTGACAATAGCACTAGCCAACATCACCAGCCGACTGAGGTTCCAACATGTGTCGAATGCGATCCGTGTGACACTAGTTTTCTGAAACTGGACTCGGTGTGAATACAGTCCGCTGCACTGCGACTGAGATGCAAGAAATGGGAAAAGTAGAGCGAGAGAGGGAACGAGGGAGATGGGCAAGGAGAAAGAAAGGGAGGGAGAAAGAGCAAGAGCCACCCTTTTGTTTGAATTACGAGCTCCGCAAACGCGGTGACAAGGTATGAGGCGATAAAAGCGCCCCTCGACGAATAAGACCCGCTTTTATAAACAACGCACAAAGCACACAGGCGCACACCACACACACGGACCTACATGCCCGGGACGGGCGTCTTATATTTTCCGTCCTCCCGAAACAAGAATAAATGAAATAAAAAACACGACCGTGAAATGAAGATGTAAAGAGTTTGTTGGGGGAAAAAAGGAGGGAAAAAATTCAAAGCACCCAAAGGTCGAAACGGCTGACAGAAAAATCAGTCTTTCAAAGCGGCGAAAGTCAATATTTTTTTTGGGGAAGTCGTTTTTTTTTTTTTTTAACGGTCGCCCGATCGTTAATGCGTACGCCACGCCCACTAATATAAATATGGCCTCGTTACGGAGACCTCGTCCGGGGTCCCCGGGGCGGCAACGCATAAAACGGTTCCCTTCCGTCCCTAAGGGCCTTTCGTCCTCCCACAGAGCACAGCGGAGGAGGAGACAGCAACCCCAACCTACCTCCCACAAACCCTTTTCCCTCTCTCTCTCTCTCTCTCTCTCCCCACACAACGATCCTCCCGACGAGGAGACCTCAGCACTTCGCATCTGCGTAAAAATGTCCGCGTGATTTAACACTCGACAAAGTGCGCAAATAATAAAATAAATGCAGATTCGCGTACAAAATATTCCACCAATCGTAAAACACTTTATTATTAGCGCCGAGCCGAGTGGAGCCGAACAGTATATCATGAGTTTTAAATTATCCCGTGAGTTATGGCTCTGATAGCTCTTCGTAAGCCATTTCGTTGCTTTTCAAGCCGGACGTCCATGTTTAATTTAGAATTATGAGATATCAGGATACCAGGCAATATTTCTTCGCCTATTGCGGATAATTTATTTTCGGTCGGTATTTAATTGGTGCCCTGTCTGCATTTGTTCATCCCATTAAAATTCTTTTCAAAGGCAAGACGGGTTTTGGTTGATGGAAGTATTCATAACGCCTAAAAGAATAGATATCACGGCTTGGCTTTTTCCAGAATGAATTGCAAGATCTTAAAAATAACGCTTCTTTAAGATAAAACAGTAGGTACACTTGTAATTAACAGAAAAACTGCAAACGTTTTTCGACATGTAACAGCAAATGGCAATAAGCAAGAATGGTGAAGCATGCAACTCATTTGTTTGTCTCTTTCATTTTAAATGTTCATTCACATAGATCTGCATCAAATACATCCGTGCCACATTTTAGTGGAAATTCAGATGAATCATAATTTTCAACCAAAGAGAGTGACCCCTACAAAAAGAACTTGCTAAAGATTCCCCCAAAAGTTGGCCCGATGGTATTTAAAGGTGCTGCGAAGCGATTAGTAAATATTGTATTTTAACCATAAATTTGACTCTGCACTTCACTTCCTCTCCTTAGCTTAGCTCTCCATTAACAGACACACGAAATGCTTTAATTTTATTCCGCTCAACAAAATAACTGCTAGGGTATTAACGTCTGGCGTACAGAAATCGTAGCGTTAAGGGAAAATGATGGCACTGATTAGATGAGCACGTTTTCCATACCGCTTGTAGGTGTTAATTAGAGTAGGGCGGAAATAGAGGTAGGAAAAGGGATAGAGTAAAAGCCAGCGGATTCGTTATCTTACCCATTGAAAAGTGTCAAGTTTAACCTTCAATGTGTAGACCAATGAAAGGCTCCGCTCACGAACCTGATATATGTCGCAAATGTCTCTTAAATGTAACCAATGCCCGGGCTCATATTCAATGGATTTTAAGCTAAAGGTTTGAAAATATTAGTCAGAACCCTCAAAAATAGCATAATTTCAATTGTTGAATTATGGTACTATTCTCGCAATGGTTTAAGTTAGGATATATTTTTATTTTTGATGGTTAATGTGCAAGGGCGTTTGAGAACGCATAGAAGAACCAATGAGCCAATAAGGAGAGAGATAAAAGCATGAAATCTTTAATAAACAAAATAATTCTCAAATTAAACTTCAAAACAGCATGACTGTAATTAGAGAAGTATAAGTTGGAATGCTTTAAGAATTAAACCTCAGCTGTAGACGATCATTGTAATAAATATATTAGGTGCAGAATTTCATTAAGGGAACATAATTGCAATATGGAGCGTATATATGAGTGGGACGCAGGGTGATCACGCAAAGAAACTTTCAATAGATTCTGATACGGAGAGTAGCGTTCAGTGTATGATTCCAAAATATGATCTTAGCGGGAGTAAAATGACCTTATATTGGATAATTCAGAATCATGAGCCCGGAAAACGATTGTAAAAAAAATCAGCTGGATATTGAGAAAAACAAGCAAGCATTGTGTGAGAAAGAAATGATAGAATGTTGATATATTAGACAAAGTAAGGTAAGAGAGAAATTTTCTACGCGAAATTCGAAGAAGGCAACAAATATATTGATATAATAGGTAATGGATGTTGAAATACGTGGTAGTATAGAGCATCTTCGTGGAAAGAGAGGAAAATTCATTTTAGACGGCACGGGGAGAGATGAGGAGAGAGCTGAAAAATAGAAAAGTGTAAAACAAATGTTTTTATCCTCTTCAGTGCTTTACAGGTTCAAAGAATTTAAGAACACACTGTGTTCTCGTTTACAGACACCACCTACCTCAAATCGATTGAACATCAATAATAATCAATCTGAATTTAGGTACGGTAACGTAGAGCATATTTTCCCTGAGGATCAGTACTCGGTGGTGGTTACCTTTTTACCGGGCATCCATGCGATTATGACCGGCTATTCTTTCAGCTCAAACAATTTGATCACCCAACGAAGAATATGGAAGAAAGCCATGGAACAACGGATAAGAAGAGATGAGGATAATAGGCTGGGATTGGTGAGGGCGGCGAGGGCGAAAAGGTGGGTGTTAGGCTTTAGACGATGGTATCGAAATCCGATAATGCAGGAAATAAAATCGTGAGGCGAAAGAAATCTCCGTTTCACCGAATTGGGAGGTAAAGGACAGATGTCGGCACGAACGCTCCACCCCGAAATAGACTTTTTACATGAGTCATAAGGCTATAACGGACTCAAACTCATTTATTGCAAAGGAAAATCTTCCAAAAATTAAAGAAAATGTTGATGATATTAATACTATTTTGTAATAGTATGGGCATACCTAACACTAAAAATATTTTATGATATAAGAATCGCTTTTAAAAATGAGAGTAATTTAGTATCTACATTAAGTATTTTAAATAACTAGTATCTATTATAAAAAGCTATTCAGGTAATAGTTTAACATTTTTCTTTGATGAAATTCACTGTGGCAGGACTCGCAAAAACGGAACTCAAGTATTAAAAAAATAGGTTTATAGATAATTAACCATTTAGATATTTCCACATAAAACAGTTTTTTTGTTTAGTTATTTGTTCTTGAAGTGGAATGTGGTAAAGAGACAGAAAAAATGCATTATCCACATTTAAAAACCTGAAAAGTATAAATAAACAATTATTTTAATAAATATGTTAGTCTGGGTGAATATCTATAGACAACTTTTGGGCACGCATTTTTAGTATAGATACAAATCAATAATTATGTGAACTGTCTACCGACCGAATATAGATGGAAAATTTTCCCGGTAAATGTTTTGTCGAGTCTCAAACACGCATTACATTTTACGAGGTACACCAATCCCTGAAAAAACACCATAATGCATACTATTATGCGGTAATTCAAAAGTTCTTTCAAAAGAAGTGAAAATAGAAATGCTATGAAACACGCATTCTATTGCCCATTTAGCTTCAGTATGGAACTCTAGTTCTGAAGTATCATTCTCGAAGAATTAAACACGAATCAAGGACACATATCCCTTACACCATGTGACTTAAATCAGAAGGATTTCATAAAGCAGATAAGGCTGATGAAACTCAGGCTGTGGCTTAAAACGGGTAAAAGGCTTAAAACGTGCCCGTCCCTCACTTAAAAGATTATGTATTTGATTGATTCCCAAAGATGTTGAAACTTATTTCACACATTTTTTTTAAGTTCACTAACTTCATTTACTACCGAAACGAATTTTAGCATTATGATAACCTTCATCAATAAATAATATAAAAAAATACGTCAAGATTTTTTCTCACGACCAAAATATGAAACAAATGATGCAAAAAGCATTATAAAATTATATTTAAAAAGAAAGCTGGAATTAAGATAACAGGATGCATACTTATTAGAACACTAAAATAATGAACTCACTTTCAATCAAAAACCGAAATAGAATAATGTCTTGATATTATAATGGGGAAATAACCTTGATACGTTTTTCATATTCTTTTTTATGTATGTCTCCTTCCCCTAGATTAATTATTGGCTATGTTCGCTTCCTTTGTCATTAGTAGGTGTTTGGTAGCAGATTACTGGAGCGTAGGCTTCGGTATAATTCATCACTTATCTGATGGCTTTTATTCAAGTAGCATAATTTCCTGTGGTGACTCGAAGAGTAGTAAAAAACAAGTGAAAGCAGATATACTTTCCTTAAAACTCACTCTGCGTACGAAGGATAGGTCTAAAATAGGAACAGGGTAGGTTGAGTGCACATTCTCGCGAAGTATCGCGAGAGTGGGGAGAATAGTTTCAGGAATGGCGGAACGGGCTGGGGTTTGGGTGAGGCGATGGGTTAGGGTTTTTCCGATTCATGGTGCGCCATAATTC
>LYUA01000357.1:256699-268868 GCA_002093875.1 Calopteryx splendens
ATATATATATATATATATATATATATATATATATATATATATATAATAGTTATATGCTTGCTTAGACCTATAGCCATTGATAAGCGATGAAGTAACAAATTTCTGCTCGCAAAAGGCTAGCATTCCCACTCGATCATGCCCACTCCTCCCCATTCCTGGCAACAATCGCAACGAAATGATTGGCTCTGCAGTTGTTTACGGGGGGCATATCTCCGCGTCGTCTTGGGAAGGATACGAAAGGGAAGTACTAAATCAACGGCAGCCCGCGTTGCCTTCTGACGAGAAAATATCGCTCCGGAATATCTGCAAACTATTACCACGCCACATTTCGAGATTCCGTCGCCGTGGTCCCCCAACCACTCGCCCGCCGCCATTCCGCGGCGCTCGAGGCGGAGGGGACGACAAGATGGAGTCTGGGTGGGGGGAGGAAAGGGGAGAAGTCGAGTACGTACTGAGAACGAGTTTTCGAGAGTAAGGAAAGGGCATAGGGGAGAGAGAGAGAAACAAGAGAAAAGGAAGAAGGGGTTGAGGAGAGGGTGAGGATATAGCGGAGAGTATAAAAATCAGATTCCCGAGTGGAACGCGGTGCATCTTTTAAGAAATTCCTCGTCCTGCGCTCACAAGTCAACGGCGTTCCCATCCAATAGTTTGCCGGGGATTTCAATTAAGAGGCAAAGCAGAAAGAAGAGAGCGCCCCATTCAATGTTAAGTAGGCTGATGGAAGTGAGGTCGTCGAGGGGGGGAAAGGACGGGGGGGCCCCTCCATCTCCGTCCCTCCAGCGTCTCTCGTTTGTCTCCATAGACGAAAGAAAGCGAGCAGCGCGCAAGAGAGGGACGGAGAGAAATAAAATCCATTTAAGAGTGAATAATGCCCTCCCACATCCCCCCCTCGCCCATTGTGGACTGCAGTGGTAATGCCAAATGAGGCAATGTGCCCTGTGCGGATTCTCCCCCACTTTGTACAGTATGATTTTTTCAAAAAGATTGGTTGAAACGTTTCTTGCCTGCAGATTGATGGGGACGCAATAAATATATGTTGTCTTGCATAATATCTGTCATTAGCCGTCCTGTTTATTCCCTCCCAACTGGTTTCCTTTCCCTTCCCATCCACGAGACTTTTCCACGGCTCTTTCCATGAAGCAAAATCGAAAACGACGGAAAATATTGCTTGCTTCCATCGCTATATATCTCTCTCTTTACCTCCTACCACGGGGCGGAATTAAGGAAACGCCTAGAGCCGTCTCACGAGGGCAGACGTGCATAATGTTGCGCTGCGTTCCTTTATACTCAACCGCGTTAATTTATACCACAAGTCCAGGTCGCCTCCTGATTTACACATGATCGATATGTCTATCACAGTCCCCTCCCTTAAATTCTTCCTTCGTGCCGCGATTCAAAGCAATTTGTACTTCACTGTGCATGAGTGGTACAGACGTGAATGCCAATAATTTTAACTCGTTATAAATTTTATTTCAATTTCATATCTTATCTCTATTTAACAAGATGTGGGGCAGGAGACAATGTAATCGGTAAAATAATTATCATTTATGGCACAAAAAATTAAAAACACAGGTATTATTAAAATATGGATACGTCGGCGTGTATCCATCATTGGCCAACCGTATTCTTAGGGAGACGGGAATCAGTGATGCATCCTCATGACTGCCCATCAAACGCATTTAAAATATGACAAGCACGTATTTCATCTACCGGAAGAGCTAACAAGGAATATGATACATCAGCATATAATTTAAGACCAGATATGAACTAGCAAGGAGATAATAAAGTTATAAAACTTTTAAATGCGAAAAACAAACTGTTTTCGTAATTTGGATTCACAATAAAAGGCAAGGAAAAACGTCACAGGAATCCCATTCCTCTCATTTCTCTGATCGGCAAATAAGCACACTTGATTGATTCTGGAGGTAAAAAAATCTAAAAGAATCATGATCTCTTTTCCATGGACAACAAGTTTAAAACGTTAAACTATGGCGCATTCTCTTCAACGCAGACCGCACGCATTGTGAAAGTTAATCTTTCAACTTAAAACAGCTTTTTTTTACATTTACCAGAAAGTACAAACTCGTTTGTTTTTCTGGATTAAAAATGTAGGCACTGCCTACTTTTTAGAAGAATTAACATCAGGAAATGTTAATTAATTTCCTATAATTACGGATTATTACCTCAATGTTGAGCCGGCTACACAGAATCAAACCAATTTAAAACCTTATAGCGTTAAAGGTTCTAATCAAATTCAAATCTAATTGCTGAGGGAAGTTCCGTTCCCTCAATAACTACAGAGACACACCGATTCTAACGCAACTTCTGAATTATACATGTGAGGTTTACTACCCGTCCACCTCACGCCATGAGCTCCCTTGTAATAATCCACATCAACTCTAAGAACGCAGAAAGGCGAGCGAACTAAATACAGCACACCGTATTCACCCGAATCTAAGACGCCCCCTCATTTATATGGCTCTTGAAATATCGAAAAGACCGAATGTTATCTCATTAATACAAAAATTATAAATTTTGTCCTCCACTTTTCTTGAACATTTTGTCCTAATATTCAATAGCATGAGGTAAATTATGACGTAAACCAATTCAGATTTTAAAATAAATTAAGTTATTTCACACAGTTTAAGATAACATTTAAAATAAAATAGCACATTGACAGAATCTACCAGTCTTGACTTCGTAAACAAATACTTTTTTCAAAATAAAATAATTAAATGTCAGAATACATTATTACTGGACAACATAAAATTCACTTAGTCCTAGAACATCATTTTTACATCATTCAATCAATTAGTCATCATCATCGTCCATGTCTCTCTATCTTTATCACTCTCAACTTCAGCATCACTCTCCCATAGCACGTCATCTTCACTCCGATCCAGGGCTTTTGGTAATCAGCTCTTCTTGAATTCTTTCACCATTGTAAGTGGATTTGTTTCCTAGATGTCTTAATCAAATGACAGAGTACTAATCGACCAGGTTTTTTAAGATTTCCTTTTATTGTGAAATCATGATTTATACGCTGTAACCACTCGAGTACCTACTGAGTCTTTGAATAATGTTTAAAATACTTATTGACAAGAACATCTAATACTTTAGGATATACGAATAATTTAGGATGTGTTCCTCCAGGTATTACAATAAGTTCAGCCTCATTCATTAAGTTTATAATTTCAGGTTTTAAGTGTACTTTGAACGCATCCAGCGAAAGCATTGCCCTCCGTTCTAGTAGTGTTCTTGAGCGCATATTCCGCACCAAATGCCAATCCTTCATTAGTTATTTTTTCAACCACCACTTTTCCTGACATCTAACCATTATTCCTCGATACCAATGTTGCTTAGGCGTGTTTTTACGCTTTATAATAACATATGATGGTAATTTAGTCCCATCTGCTAAAACTGACAACATTTCAGTCACTCGCATATTTTCGCTACCGGTAGTTTTCATAGTGACGGACCATGCACCTTTTTCGCTCACAGCATAATTAGACGAGGCATTGAATGAAAACGGAGTTTCATCGGCATTACCGATTTGGCTTAAAAGATCTGAGTGAGCTTCTAACTTCACTACTTCTTCTGCCATACGGGACCGACCTGATTTTGGATCACTGAATGATTTTCTGGTATATAACGACTTTTCTACGCATTTCATGCATTGTGAGTTTTAATCTACGCACATTTGTCTCAGATACACTGAAAGTTCTAATCCCAACACAGTTATTGTTAATGGATGACAATAAGCTAAAATGTGCGTCATAACTACGTCTAATTCCTTTTGATAACTTGCCCCTTGCACTTGCGTCACGTAATTCAACTTAATTGGTCATTCTTGCTACTTATTACAAAAAAAACATGTAAGACTCAAAACTAAGGAAAACTCAACACCGTTTTAGTAGTTTGAAAGCGTAAGCTCAATGGTTTTAGCCTTCATTTGTTTCTATTTCGTACGTAGTGCGTGCACGATGAAAACACAACCGTCTCCCAAATGGTCATCGATTATCATTATTAGCCAAATCATAGGTAATCAATAATCTCTTTATTTTTATAATATCTTGCCAGATAATACTACTTATTTATTTCAATAGTTTATGCAGTAGTTCCACACAGAATACGTTCTTAATAATTGTTCAAACGTGCATACATTTATTCCAGAAAACATCGGGCAAACGAGGAATTATCCTTCTAAGTCCCCTTTTAGACGACTCTGGAAATTTGCAGTTGCAACTTTGGGAAAAAAAAGCCGTCTTAGACGCGGATGAATACTGTACCTCCCTAACGACTTAGGCTCATTAACACACAAGGAGAGTGATTCACATGCATGGCTAGGAGAGCAGACAGCGAGATTTGGCACCGGATTACTCCATCCTTCTATTCCATATCAGGTCTTCTCCGTTGCCACCGAAATAAAAAAAGGTAAACAGGGATGAAACGCTTTTGTTAGGAAGGAGACAGCGAATACAATACAGCTCAATCTCCGAGAGCAACCCGACCCTCACTATCCCACAAGAAGGTGTAGTGGAGGTGTTCCTTTTGTACGCCCAAAGAAGGGTTGAGTACGGGCAAAGCCATAGGGGACACAAAGGTTGGGTCACGTTACGTATGACATCTGTTTGCCCACATTACCTTCGTGGTCGGGCGCGTGTGCCTCGGAGATATTAGTGGCGCACTCCTTATTTGATCACGACCCTTGACAAACGCTACAAGTATGGGGCGCGCGCGCCGCTGAAAAAATAACCGCTTTTTTATTCCTTTTGGTTACCGTGAAAGGCAAGGGTTTTCCTTTCCAGGTAGATTCTCCTTGAATTTTTTTTAGACGGCACTAACCTTGTCACAGCAGGGAGATAGGTAGGCACGTGGAATGATTCATTATGCCTGCTTGCTAAGCCGAAGTGTAATGACTGACTAATTCTTCACTCTCAACATTTTTTCCTACATAATACAATGATTTTTTAATGGTGTCCCCATCGGAGTGCTAGACATGGAAGAGGGAGAAAGAAGACTGCTGACATAAATTTGAAAAAGCAGGAAAAGTGGATGCTGGAGGTATTGAGTGGCAATGGAATAGTGAATACTTTGACAGACGGGAGAACGTTTGATAAGCAATGTATAGTTAGGAAAGGATTAGGTATTTTGGACGGTATTAAGGGAGGCGGAAATTATGTGGAGCTGAGAAACGATTTGCTGCAATGCTAGGTTAAGGGGTTAAGGTAATTAGTGCCGAGTTAAGGGAGGTTTAGAATGCCGCAGTGCTTAGTCCCTAGGTCCATTCAAAGCATGCCTTAGCCCGTTCGGCGATAATGATCACCCAAAAACGAAATCATACATTTGCGGTATTCATTGAAAATTATTAAGACATATTGTTTTGATTTTTCATTTAGATTGTTCAAGGCACAGGGAAAATTGAGACGAAATATTTACCATGTAAGAGGAATTTAATCACGAGAAAATGTTATCAGTTTACCAATATCTGCAATACCAGATGTGTCCATGCGGCGAGCGATCATAATCCTAAGAATATTTTAAGAGCGAAGCGAATGAGTTCTGTGAGTAGTCTGTCATGCTGCTAATCCTCAAATTGCTCTATCTTCATTTGTTAGTGTTTCTATTAAAAATGAAGAATGAAAAATATACTGGCCAATAATCGGGGTGAATAGGTATTATGGAACTCCTTAATCCTACCTTTTACCTTCGTTTTAGAGATTATTAAGAATAAAACCATTGTTAACTTTAGCCAAACTTGATGCCGAAATTGGCACTCCTGTTCTGCTAGGTATTATGGCCCACATCCTTCGGGCGGTATTCTGGTATCCCAAGCGTTGTCTAAATAACATTCAGGTGGGACCGAAACGAACAAAAAATATGTCACCTGCAGAAATTAAATCCGGAGTCTTAGCGCGGAAATCAAGTAAAATCAATGCACGAATAGCTGCTTCTTTTACACTGCCGGAGAAAATCCATTATTCGCAACGAACATTCGCTATCGCAACAAAAAAGGAACGACTACCAATGAATTTCATGAACCCTAAGTTTGAAAATATGGAGGAAACACTAAATAAGATACCGCATTTCCTATCCAAATTCAATAATACTCCAACTCCAATTTCTATCGGGATTCCTGCAAATCGTCAAGTAATCCAAATTCGCCCATGGTTAGCATTTTTATCTGCTTCCAATTTATAAAACAGCCGTTTAGATCACTCCTGCTGAGTTTTATCTATTATGATCATTATTATTAAAATTTTGTGTTTACTGCAGCTACCTCATAGCATGCATATCTCTTTTTTACAACATGCTGCTCGAGTACCATTTCTCTCATTTTTAACGCAAGTGCTACACATCATTTAGTATCACATTTTTTAGGCATCATATAAGTATGTCTCTCCTGAATCTCCTTCTCGTGAATTCTCAATTCGGATTCTCATTCGAAATATACTAAGGTTCCATTTCACTTGATTTTTAATACTGCGTGTCGTTCCATTATCATGTCACCCTATTGACGCCAGCGCCAAACCAATTCAGTAATTCAAGGAAATTACCAATTTGGAAAGTGAAAGGAAATAACCAATTTATTCTAAATGAATTTCCACAAATCACAGTATGCCATCGCAAATAATTCCAGTACCAATCCAGTTTCCAATAATCGTCTCTCAGCTCTCAGAGACAGTTTAGTTAACCCGTAAGATAAATGAAAATGAGAAATTCTATTGTTCGAAGAATATGATTATGAGGTGTCACCTTCAAATAAGCAACATCAAAAAATATATAATGGTCTTTGGAGAAAGAGTAGAAAGCAACAGATATACAGCTGTCAATTAAAAGCTAAAGCAAGTATATGAATTATTCGAGAAGCAGATCAGCAACGATAAAGAATCAAAATAGACATTATTAGTAGATTTGTATTGGCAAATAAAGCATTATATTTTAATAAATATATAATAACGCCCCCAGACATAAAGCTGGAAGTAGGTAAGCACTTCATTAAAACATAAACCTCCCTTGAGCATGCTCAAGATATATGGCAGTGAGGCACTGGAAACAGGCAGTTGATGCGAGAAGATTGGAAAGGTTGGAAATTTAGTGCTACCTGAATGGTGAAGATCAAATGGACGGATCTAACAACTAACGAAGAGATTTCAAGAAGTGCAGGAGAAGAAAGAAGTCTAATTAAAAGTGATAAGAAGAAGAGATAAAATAATTAAAATTAGGAGAATTTAACAGAGCAAAAAGCATTCGCCTGGACCGGTATTCAAACCCGGATCCCTCGATTTCCGGCTAAGTGCTTTATCCAGCTAAGCTTCCCAGGCGTTCCCTTACAAAGTGAATATCTATGGGCTTTGAAGTAACAAGATACTCTAGAGAAATACCGTGCATATAACGTGACGAAAGTTACCGCCGTCATGCGCATAGTGCCACATTCCACGAGGCTAATGCCGAAGTTTTAAACCCTTAAGTGTTTGACGTTTTCAAAGGAATTGCAGGAAATGACGCGGGAGTAACTTTAACGGAGTGACCCACTGGTGTGTATAAAAATGCTAGTACATATCATTCGCCTCGAGCGAGATTCGAACGCGGATCCCTCGTTTTCTGATTCGAGTCCGATTAATCGAGGAAGATGTTTAGGTCCGATTGATCGAGGGTATCAGGTCAAAGCGAATGACTCTATACAGTAATCGCGTTCCGTATGCATACCAGCGGCTGACTCCGTTAAAGCTATTGCCAAGGGATTTCCCAGGGTTTCTTTGATGAGACAATCTTATTGGGCACAATTTGAGCTAATGTGGTCTGATGAACGCAGTCAGTCTGTGGTCTGATGTGACGAGTAGAATGGAAATAAAGCTGCAGAAGACTCAGGGAAATATGCAGGGAACGAGGAGGTACCTAATGACAGACGTCAAAGTGAACAAATGTGTAGACATATTCAAAAGATAGGGCCAATGAGTGGGGAGCTGTATCAAATTATTCATAGGAATGATGACCAGTGATGAATCTGAATGACATTGGTTGAAGGTTTAACTCATTTGATGAATCTAGTTCTCCCGCCCAAAATGGCCGCATCATGATGTTGAACCTTAACGTTTCACTGCTATTTGGCATAATTCAAGGATAAGTAAATATATTTTCAATACCAATGAGTAAAATTGGGAAATTACTATGTAATTCCATTAATGGTGCCACGAAATTCACTAGTGATAGCGTTCGTCTTGTGACTTGAAAGTTAGCCAATCGAATCCTTGCAATCATAAACTTTGGGATTACCATAACTCGAAAAGAGTGTGTACACGACAACCAAACTGTTGTGTACAAACGCGAAACATGAAAAAGAAAATCACCATTGCAATCGAGGCAATTCCATATGGAGTGATTTTGTTTTGTTCCTCTTAGTTTGGAATTAAATATGTTTATATTTAGAGATTTTCAAAAATTGCTTTTAATGCAAATTGCAAAAAAAAACTCAATTCTCCTCGCTCGTCCGCAGAATCGTTAAGGGTGCAGACATCTTTCATAACTTTTTTCTATGCTAAAATTTGAGCCAGTTTTTCCCAGTCGCGGATATATGCCGCGGATTGTTCATACTAGCAAACAATTTGACGATATACTATGCTCCTCGAAGTAATAAGAAATATTTTCCAAAAACATGGGGCGTCGGGTTACCAAGAATAAAAAGAGTAGGCATTCCATTTTCTAATGCCTCTTCATAAAATCCCCGCGGGGCTTCCAATTGGCTGGACTCGTCGCAGAGCCGCGTTTGAGGAATTGCGCGGAGCAAAATGAGAACGACGAGAAGTCTCTCCTGAGCGGCACCTAGAGGGTTACCCCGAACGGCCATCTTGGACGCCGCGTCGGCCAACACACCCACCTATTCGAACACTTTCCCTATCCCTCTCCCTCGTGACGGGAGGGGCTTATTCGGGGGTGGAATGGGGAGAGTTTAAAACGCTTCCAACGTTCGAAAAGGTGGGGAGGGGGGTGGATTCGGGATTGGAGTTTGGAAGGAGTGAAATAAGGGGTTTCAAGAGAGGGAGGGCAGTGGTTTCGAAGGAAGGGATTGGTGGCTCTCCCAAACCCTCTCCCTCTCTCTCCTCCCTCCCCCTTCTCTCCACGCATTTCGTATCCCAAAAACCCTCCCCCTCCCATATTATGCAAAGGCTTTTTTACAGCCTCCCGGCGGGGCACGCATGCGCCCGTCAATTTAGCATACAGATGGATTCCGCCCTCCCCTTTCCGCCCGCCGGGAAGGGCACCACGAAGGGGAGTTTCACATATGCGCCGCTTCGGAGGGGGTGGTGGCGAGCCGGGCAGGTTGGCGGGGGGCGGGGGAGGAGGAGGATTGGGGGAGGGAGGGGATGTTGCGATGAGGGAAGGGACGGGTGAGGGGGGGAGAAGGGTTTGGAGGGGAACCGACCAACGGGAGGAGAGGACGCTAAATTTTTATTCATTTTTTTCAAGGAGGGTGAGGGGAAGGGGGCGCGGGAAGGGTCGGAGTCAGGAAGGGACCTGGCCGCACCCTTCCCACCTGACGCGCAAGGGTTGAAAGTCAACACGCTCGGCCGGTCGCTATCAAGGGGGGGTTCGTCGCAGGCAGGGGCGTTAAATCTCCTCCATCGATATACCCGTGGCACATTTTCAAGCGAAAAAAACTAATAGAAAAGTATCTATGGTTGAGAAAATGCAGTAAAATCATGTTTTGTCAGTTCACGCTCCGGAACTATTCACCGAATAAAACGGGTTGCAGAGGGAAATGGTATGAGTTAAACCGTGTTGATGCAACCGGAAATATACAAATTGGTGGGACTCCAAGCAAAGGAAGCCGCTATTATATGCTTGAATTATAAACAAACCTCAATACATATGTAATAACTATGACAAAAGATAACACCAAAACATATGATAATCGGATAAATAAGCGATATGATAATGAATTCAACAGCGGAATAAATGTTTCAGAACAGAGCAACCAAAAACGAGTAGGAATTACTGAAGTTCCATAAGATAAATTCCGTTATTTGCAATAATTCCCCGCTAAAATTTGTGATCGATACATAATCGGCACAGCAGACAGTATATTACTAGGAATAATCCACTCTCCATATGTTTCTCTTGTAGCTTCTCTTCTGTATCTTGAAGTAGAAATGATTTCAGTCTCTGTCTCACCCAAGTAAAAACTGATATAATATTCTTCAATTCCTAATTCTAAATGTTCTTTTTATCAAATGTTTCACATCATACTTGCCTCCGCCTCCCTTACCACGTTCTATTTTTGGTGAATATCGGTCATCAATAGCCCACGATTCCTAATGATTGGTTTTTAAAATGATTGTATTCTTCAAACTACACAATTATTCTCTATGATTTCAGTTCATATTTTTTTCCCGGATGTCGCTTATGTGTTTGTTCATTTTTTTGAAATCAGAAGATAGAAAAGTGAGATTTTGACGAACTGTCATATGNNNNTTTTTGAAATCAGAAGATAGAAAAGTGAGATTTTGACGAACTGTCATATGTTGGAATGTGATTACCTACTTCTATCTAGTATTCGATTCTAGCTATGACAAATATTTATTTCATTCTAAATAAGAAATACTCTGTGGGCGTATCAACGGGGACTGGAAAAGATGTGGATGTTATAGCTATTTATCATGAAGAGAGAATGGAACAACCTTAATTTATTAATGAATAATAAACTATTTTATACATATCTTCCATGTAGTAAATACTCAAATGTTTGAATGAATATGAGTTAAAAAGGTTTTTAATTCCCTAATTACAGGTAATTTTCTCTAATCCGCTCTGAAAAGAGTAAAAGCTTTAAACGATCCTACTTCATCCCTCATTACTTCAGTCAAAATAATAATATTATATCGATCAATAAATAATATTAAATCGAAATCATCAGCATTGCATAGAATCTTCTTGTGGAAAATTTAATCGTACAAGCCCACGAAACGTTTCCGTTCGTATTGGATTGTGAACATTAAAAAACGAAAATGACAGTCTCTAGCACAAAAGCATCTATGTAGAGCACCTGAGCAATCCAACTAGGAAGGAGTCGAACTCGCAGCTTCTGAATCAACACGAGGGAGACGTTACCTTGCCGCTACCGAGACCGGAATAATTGTAGATGAAGGGCTATGTCGATATTATTATTCCTCCCAGGACACAGCCATCGCGGCACAAGCGATATTGCGCCAGCTATCGCGTTTTGTATTCCATCGCAAATGATCTTGCTTCACAGGAAGGAGAAATCATCTCACGATTTTATTCACCTATTTTTACGTGAAAAATATCTTCATACCCACCACAAGAGGATTGGATTTACATAGGTTAACCCCATCTATCATATGCTACTAAATTTCATACCTCCAAATTCTCGTCTCAAAGGACAGTATAATCTTTATAATTACATATGTATACATACAGCTATACTATGTATGCATATACATACATAAGGTATTTAATACAACATTGCCTAACTTAACGGAATTTCCAGAAATAAAAATTCACTAGGTATAAGTTAGGTTAAAAATATCACGCAGCAAAGATAAAAATCGATTAATGGTTTTCTGAAATGCTACTTTCGGTCAGTTCAGCCTGCATAGTTCTTAATTAAAATTGGTTTTCCATCTAATTTTCATGGAAAAATACCAATTAATTAAAAATTACGAAACCCAAAATTACCTATAAAGTGATATTTAAGGCTGCTTAGTTCAAGCTTAATAGCCTTTCCCTATTTTAGGTATAATATTGCCTGAATACATAAGAAATATTAAATATAGAAACATAATATAGCAGTTTAATCAGAGAAGGCCTATACTCTGCATAAAACAATATTTGATGACATTTCTTCAAATGAAAACCTGTACGTTATGATCCAAAGTTCAATGCTCGAAACAGATTTTACAGAACATTGTAGATAGCCAATTGTCTACTCATCTTGATGTTATCACCATCGAAGTGCTTAGTTGGATATGTTGCAAACGCTGAAGAAGCTACCAAGCTCTGAATGAAAGTGTAGACCCCACCCTACCCTCCCCACCCACCCTGTATCATCGCCCCTTTTTTTCTAGACCCCTGGAATACGCTCTCTCCTCTAATCCCCACCCCCCTCCATCTCTCTCCACCCTTCTCTCTATCTCCCACCACACGACTC
>LYUA01000357.1:370694-392817 GCA_002093875.1 Calopteryx splendens
TCCCCTGAATATTCCCATGAAAGGGAAGGAAAACACGAATGATCGGGAGAAACGGAAGCTGTCGCCTTATCGCCCTCACGTCGCTTCCCTTCCTCCTCCCGCCCGGGGTCGGATAGACGGCAGGATGGAGCGTGGGGTGGGCGGGTAAAGAGGCGGCGTTCGGGGGCACTGGTGATTGGTATTATAAGGGAGCGGGAAGCCTGGGGGAGGGGCCGAAAGGGGCGGGAAGGGGGCCGTGTCTGGTGGCGGCGGAGAGGTTCCAAGTCTTAGTGCACCCCGTCTAATGTCCCAAAAAAAACCATCCGAGGCAAATGACTCCCTCGAAAAGGGATTGCAGATGCAAAAATTTCCGTATCAGGTCCTTATCTCTCCGTTCAGTGGACAAGATAGGGCGAATAATACAGAGTCCACTTAGAACACTTATGCGAATGAACAAAAATGAAAAACGAGCATGGCGTCTCAACACTTACGGCATCCTCTAGCGTATAATTTACCGGGTATTTATAGTTTTTCGTCATCCAATTTTCAAAATCCGATCGAGTATAGTCGTTTTACACAAAATGAAGTGCGCCATCAATCGATGCATCCCAATGCAAATAAACGCGGATATATTAAAAATGTAATGAAAGATAAATATTTTACTCGATAAATAAATATAAATACATACCTAAACATATTTCTATTAAATTTTTTTCCAGCTGCTATTCCATGTATTTCATATTCATATGAAAAAATATGTGAACATTAAGCAGTTTTCAATGATTACTTGCATGAATTGTTATTACGCTCTTTGCGACAGCTGCTACGGTCAGCAGTTCGCGTAAATTAATGTGCATTAGTCATTTCATAGTGAACGTACTGACCATCATCCAAGAGGAAGGGGCTCGATGCGTAGAAACGAGGAAAAGTTCATCTACATTAGGCATGAACAGCAGTAAATTACAATACATAAATTGCCTTGTTGGGGAAAACCCTAAATTGACCAAAGAAAATATACTGGGCCATTACCATATCCAATTCAACGTCAGGGCGGACCCGCAAACAGGAATAAGATGTAAAAAAAACAAATTCTGCTGGTGACTTATATTGTTGAGAAGTGCACAAAAAGTTTTTACCCAAGTCATGATGGGAAGAGGGTTGAGGTAGAGATATGGAAGGAGAATGTCGCTAGAGAGGAGGGGTGAGCAAGAGGAAGATTGGAGGGGAGGGGTGATGTGGGCAGAGAGAACGGGAAGGAAGTGAATCCTGGAGGGGCAGGGGAGAGAGTGGAAGGGTGATGGTGGACGAGGGGAAGGAAGGAGTGGGAGGGATGGAAAATTTCGGAGAGAGGGCGTGTGGATGGTAAGGGTGGGATGCGTACACGAAGTAACTTTTATTTTTCCATGCTAACCCATTTGTTAACTACCGTTCATATCTTCCACCATTGTGTAAATTGCGAGTATATTCTAATAATAGGCCTACTAAGTCCTGCAAATGTCGGAAAGGTTATTCCATCGTTTGTATTGACGGCATATAGGGTGAAATTTACTAAGAGGTGTCCAACAACATTTAATATGATAATAGCTTGCATGAAAAACATTTATTTATCCCCAAGTATCTGAGAATTAAGCAAACTTCCAAATTTCAGCGAATAGGGTAGAGCTGTAACTCTATCCGTTCAAAAGTATTGCATTCTTGATACATGGACAGATTGAAGCAAATTAAAAATGCATTCCTCTTTTCTTTTTTCATTGGATAAGCAGCTAAAGTATGATCAAATCCTTTGTCATTAATGGGAGAACCTGAATTTCATAATTTACTACAGTTAGCAATATGTCACCACACCATAAGGTAAAATTAGATTGTAACTTTGTTGATTAGCATATGTACCTATTAAAGACAATGAAACATTTAGTGCTTATATGCCATCATTCTTAATAGTTAGTAGAATATTATTCTATAATATTTAGTATTCTATGAGAAAACAAATATAACGTCGATGTCGATTTTTCATTTGGCTATTGTTGTTTTAATTTCACATTCACATTTCAAACTCAAGCTTAAACTACAACATTCTAGGGCTGAAAATACATGAGAGACAGTCTGATCATTTATTTCGATACAAAATTAGAATTATCAGATAGCTCAGCAAAAGTAAGCATTATTATGTTGGGTAACGTCCGAAATTCATTTGAATTATATTTCAGTGGGTTCGTGGCATTACAAATTGAAAGTGTATGACAAGGGTATAGAACCTCAACGAATAGTGCTTCCGGGTTTTTTCCACCTCTGGGTTTGGATGTGATAGTTTTCATGTGCGCGTTCAAGCACAGTAGCTTTTTTGTAGGTTTTTTTTGGAAAAAACTAAAACAATGACGGCGAAAGTCTTTGTCAATACAGATTTAATTTCAATGTTTTTCGTTCACTGTGTATTGGTCTATCCACAAATCATAAAAGATTTTTTGTAACTTTATCTCTTCTGAACTCCCTATTGAGAATAACGAGAAACGTTCCGTAAAAAGCTGATCTTAGAGCGACGAACTGAAAAAATGACTAGCAGCAAGCTTCCGTGAAACTGCGTACTCCATGACAGCAACCGCCGCTTTCTCCTCCTCCGTTAAGAAAGCTACGAATTAATTGTTAATGAATCGAAAAATACCATGATTTCAGTTTCAACTTGGCACAAACCAACACACACAAGAGCAATTAAGTTTCACTTATTAAAAGTAAGCATCTGTTGCGTAGTCCATATAACTTGATTCACAAATATTAATATGCGTCATTTTACGAAAGGCCTCATATTTTCTTCGGCACTCCGATTTGATAGGGAACTCCTATGATATCGGGGATATCATCGGACTCTAAGTCAAACGGACCAATCCACTTGCCATTAAATGAATGACAGGAAGTGCTATAGTATGGCATTTATATGTATATTTCCTGGAGATTTCTTGCGTAAGTTCAAAAATCCTCGACTTCAATATGATGGTTGGCCGATCATAGAACGTCACTCTCAGAGCATCCAATCCGGTTCTTCAAAACGACCGTTCTTTAGCAAAAAAAACCGATAAAAGATAATAGTGGAGTTTCATTTTCGCAGGGAAAGAAAAAGTTTACCTTCCCATCCCTCGCTTTCCTCTTCCCTCATGCCGCAGTGCCCATCCCCACCAGTACTCTTCCCGATCTCTTCCTTTAAATCCCACGGAGCCATCAAGGTGTCACTACTCCGGCCGCGCAAATAATGCATGCCGATGGTAAAGGATAGAGAGGAGGAAGGAAGTGAAGGTCGGTGGGGGTTGGGACAAGCGACTCGGAAGGGGAGGAGAGTCGTCCACCGCCTCCCCCCCCAATCCCCGCCCCACACGCCGTTTCCCACGGGGCCCCTCCCCCGCCGCCCCCTCCGTCGTGGGAGATGGAGGGAATCGAGGGAAAGCGAGCAAGGGAATACATATTCCCGGAAGGGGGATTCTTTAAGGAGATGGGGAAAGGGAGGGAGATTGACGCGGACCGGCGGGCGGACGTAAGGGGAGCGCCGCCCCCGATGCACACCGCTCCCAGATGGATTTACGGACGTCGAGGAGGCAGAGCGAGGGGGATCGGCCCTGCCAGAAAACCATCGCTCTTTACTGGACCCTGGAAAACCGTGCCTTCTTTCTCTCTCTCTCTCTTCAGCCTTTATCTGGTCCTCGGTCGAGTTTCGCGCGACACGATCGCAGAAACACGACACGGATTTGACGTTTTCGCGAAAAATTGTGAAAACGAGTTTGCCGAAGCGTCGCATAAAATTTCCACTCGTCCCCCACCCTACTCAGGATGAAAGCGCCAAGTTCCCATTCGCAAAGATTTCATCCACCGACACATGTCCACATTGCTCTCCGAGCGCCAACCTCCCAATTGTCACTCGCGCGGGATTGGTATCAGGCGGTTTGGGCTTGAATCCGTGAGGATCTTGGGATATCAATATGTACTCTTGGTTTTTGCACATAAAATTGAAATTTATCGCTCATAAACGGTTCAGTAGTATGTTTGTCATGTTCATGATTAACGATATTATTGTTGATGTATGCTGAAAATAATTTATAAAATATAGGCACATTTATTGGCGTATACTGAAACCATAACCGTGAAAAAAATGTTCAGTGGTCACGAAGAAAGCAATATTCATTACTTGATCGATTACGGATTAATATTCTATTCATTATTTCTACGTGAGAAGTTGGTCGTCAAGCATGCAACTCCTTCTGCCTGATTCTCACCGGGAATGGAACCCCGGCCCTCCAGTCAGCAGTCCAGCGCTCTAACCACTGGACTACCAGGCCCCCCCTAATGTCATACGTGACTGTTCAAAATATAACTGTGCACAAAAATATACACTCTTGCTTAGACGAACAGAGACTTCATTTAAGGAACTCAGGCGAGTCCGACAGGAAGGCGAATACTTGGGCGAAAAGCAAAAAAGCAAACGGAAATGAAAGCAGGAAGAACAGAGTGGGCTTTTAAGCAAACTGACCTTACCACTGGGTATTTGGAATTATTGGTTTTAAGACACTTAATTCTTCATTGCCTGAAGTCCTGTTTCCAATTTCCATTGCGAATAGGCATGCATGTTTGGCCAGAGCAGCAAGTGGAAAAGCTAGGACGTATAGCAACAAGTTCCAAGGATCATTCTCGCTGTGCTTCTCGGTAAACGATTTTTAGTGCAATATTTCGTAGTACTAAGCAACAAACTTCACTGCGATAGTGAATGAATGCATTCGTTTGATGAAAATTGAATTTGAAAAAAAACTTATGAAACGGTAGACCGGCAATTGTGAGTAATAGGATATTTTGCACAACACTTGAAATTGGATACCTACTCGCAATTTTCCAGTGTGAACCTCACTCCACTTCTTAATTGCACAATCTCCAAGTCTCCTCAATAGTCCCCAGCATCCAAAAAAAAAGGTTCACGCGTGTAGTGGAGTAGAGGTACGAATACATAAATCAAATAAATTAAATTCATTAACAATTGTATGAGTATTTAAGGAAGCTAAGACAGTAATTTTATTTCATTCAAAAATACCACAAGATGTTTCGTTTAAAAATCGACCGATATCCACGGCGAAAAATGGCCAACTTGGCAAAGGAGTCTTTTCAGACTATAAACTTTCACGGTGACTTAATACTGTGTTCATGCACATCACTTGTCATTCAGCACTCACTTTTCGCAATTACTGCAGGCACCTGCCGGTGCTCACCTGATTCATTTCTCAGAAGAAATATGGTTGTTTTGCGTCAACTTCCATCTCTGATTGAATACTTACTGCTTTCGATATCACCAAAATCGGCCGAAATAATTTCTAGACCAGCGCGCCTGCCTTCCATCCTACTCCGGTTACGAATTGGAGTTCCACCTCGGGCATGAATGTTGTGTCAACTTAGGTGATTCGATCTCTGGGAAACCTGGAGCCCGCTTCTCAAAGCCAGTAATAAATTTACAATTCCTCTAAAAGCAATCGTAAATGTAATCTAGAACGTAATAAACCACAAGTATTCTGGATAGCAGATGAGATAGATAAGTGCTGGAAAATATTAATTTTTATTACTTATAAGATTCCACTGAGTAAACTTCAAGACCTCGTACCTATATTGATATGTCCCTTTAAAAAACGGGTCCCTAATGCCAGGCCAATTATAAACCAATCGGGATCGCGGTACACGACAGTTATAATTAGCATCTGAAGATACATATAAAAATTAAAAATAGGAATACCTTTACGCCGAGCAAAAACTTATTCTGATAGAAGCCCATATCACGCACAACTGCAGTAGTCAGCCTAAAGCTGTTTGACCATGACCAAGGATATCACACAAACCAAAAACTCCCACGTCGGCAGATATGATGAATGGGATTAAGTGTGAGTTTGTTGGATGGGGAGAGCCAGAGAGCACGCATTTTATGATGAGCAGTAGTAATGAATGGTCAATGAACTGCGATTAGAGTGAATATCTTAAGTCTCAAATTCCAGGCTACACGGCGACCGCGGGATGAAATAGGCTTTCCACCATCAATCAAAAATGCGTCGGTGGCCATGCGACTACCCTCCCTTCCTAGAAAAGTGGACCCTCTTTATTATTATGAGAAATGGGATGAAGGCACTCGAACCATAAAATATTCCTTTGGACACGCCGCGAATGAAATCCTTGTCCATGGCAGCGGAACGCCCTGACAGAATCCGTCCGGCTTGATGGGTATTGACGAGCCGTTTGGGTAACGGCGTCCTCCACACTGGCTATATAATGAACGACGGGGTCTCTACACGCAACCTTGCCCCCTCCTCTCTTTCCCTTACACCCTTTATCCCTACCTCCTTGGACCCTGTTACCCTTCCCTACCGGCTCCAATCCACCTCCAGGACCCCCAGCACCCCCTCCCATCCACCCTTTTCGCCCCGATATGCGCCGTTCTGATGTTTTGACATTTCCATCGCAAAGATTCATAACTCTCTGCCAAGACCAGTCCGGGTCTCTCCCTCCCCGCGCTGCAAAGGGGGAAAGGGGATCTCCACACTCCGCCCTCCCCTTGCACCCACTCGGCCATCCGCTATCCCCCACTCCATCACTTATCTACCCAGAAACCACTTCCATATCCATTCGCCACTCTCCCTCCGAACCCGAAAAGTAAAAAAAAAAGAAAATAGAGAGAGAAGAAAAAGGCCCTCACCACCACCGAAAAGAGATGAAGAAAGGGTCTCCCGACACTACCACGGGTTCTCACCGGCACCGCCGCCGTGGAGGAGGAGAGAGAGATTCAGACGGGAGAGTGTGGGAGGGGGGCTCCCTCGCCCCCGTTCCCTGGGTGCCACAAGATGCCGAATGGAAGGGCGATAAAAAAGTAGGGGGGGCGGGGGAGAACATTATGCGACCCCATCTGAATGTCCTCGTCCTTCCCTGGAAATCGAGGATCGGGAGATGGCCCTACTCAACCGAATCCCACCAGGAGACATATCTCACAACTGGAGAACTTTGCGACCCACGAAGGAGGAATCCTTTCCTCGGCGAAATCGCACTTCAAAGACGATTTGGTCAGTTGGGATATTTATTAACTGGCACACTCGGATTCATAGAGCTCCGTCCTTTTAAAGTTCACAGATGTCACGATACCGTAAAATTTTTAAATAGATCATCAACGGTGGTTTCTGATTAATTAAAAAATTGTAACAGTGTAAAAAACATACGCCGCGGCTGATTGATATCACTACGTGCCTTCAAAATGGATTCTACAATGTCACTAAGGCCTCTTATAGAGGAAGGAAAATGTTATTTTCTTTTATTGGGAGTTTTACCTTTTATATACCTAACTACCTACTTATCGTTTCCAGCAGTTTGACGCCAATCAAAATAAATTAATTTTAATATAATATGGAGATAGGCAAATCTATGCCGGATATTTTTCAGTTTAACTCAAAGAAATTGTCCGTTTTACTACAAGAAGCTATACGGAATATTTAATACCATAACACAAACATTAATGTATGTGTTCAGTATAGGAAAAAAATATAAGGCTTTTATATTTTAAAATATATATATTATGTATGGTAATTAATGGACGCTAAATGTATAAACCATATATAAGACTTGCATAATGATGTCACTGTGCATACGAAATTAATTCGTATTCGTAATTTAATAATGCGCTTAGAATCTAGAGAATAGATTGCTACTGAAAAATATGCTTTATAGGTACAGATATTACAGGTTCATATTATAGGTACAGATATTACAGGTTCACACATATGTATCATTAAGTTTAATACGGATAGCATCGGAGTAACATGAAGCTTAATTTCATCTAGCGATAAATCGTTAACCATGACATCATAGCATTGAAATTTGGCAATTCTAAAAAACTTACTAATTTTCCCTAATGAATTAAAAAAAAACTGCTATCACAAGTACATCTACCGAGTGCCATGCAAGCCGCCGCGAGGGCGTGCGGCAGAGGGTAAGTGAACATAATAAGTAACGTGAACTATGTCACTGAAAATAGTTTGATTCACCGTGAGAAAGCATCGATTTTTTTATGCCTTCGGCCACTTAAATGGACGCGCTAAACGAGACAGATGCATCCTAATGCGTTGTCTCCCATCTACCACCCTCCAGAACCGTTGGGAAAGTAAAAATTCATGCAAGGGTCATCTGTCGCCCGCATACATATATAATTCTTAAACGAGGATCCCCACTGCTTAAGCCAATGCGATTAATAGGGAGAATGGAGGCCGGCAGATGCCGCTTGTTAAAAGCCAAGGTCGTCACGTTCAACAATTCATTCACGCCCCTCCGAGCGCACAAAACTCTGACCACCTACCACTTCCCACCCATTGTGCTAGCATCTCGTACAATCACCCACCAGAGGTCAGCACAATGCAGCTCAGAGTTTTTTTTTCAATATAATCTCCGTAGAAAAAAGAAAACGATCGTAAAAAATACACGGTGGAAGTTACGGCGTGCCCGAACGCCAATGGAAAGCGGCGGGAGGTTTCCTTCTGCCGGACAATGGGATGATGCTCTTTTCGCCCCTAACCGAAGCTTCCTACCCGCCTCCTCATCTCCCAAGGGGGGGCGCACCGACGGACTCCCGCTTCCTCCGTCCCCCTCCCGTTAAACTACGCGCTGAATGGACAGACGCCCTGAAGGGTGGTGGGCTCACCGTCGGGAAATGAGAGAAGTTTGGAGGTAGCTTCCAGGGCGGGAGGGAGGGCCCGGCCATGCTCGCCAACCTTTTTCGGAGATTAGTCGATAAAATGTCACACGTGGTTAGCTAAAAATAAAAACTGCTAAGGAGGACACAGTCTTGACACTTTAGGAATCAAAATTGAAAATTGTCTGACTCACCGCACACCTTCCCTGTGCACCGTTTCTGAATCATTCATCCGTGAATGAGCGCTTTAGACCAAGTCAACGAAGTAATAACGATAATGGGGATAAAAAAAAACATTTAACACGGTTTGGTCATTATATATTTATTTCACGCCCTATTAAGAATTATTGCGTGAATTCATGCAATAGTCATCAGTGCTATAGTAAGTTTCTTATGGTATTATCTAGCTGCAGAGTAATAATATCCATCAAAAATGCGATGGGAAAGAAGATACACTCAGCTGTTCCGCTGAGGATCTTACAGTTCTGGTTTATACGATTCAGCATCCTCGAAATCCTAAGTCGATCCATCATTACAGCAAATCAAGCGTTATTGTTTTTTCTACTTTTCAGCCTACCAGTTCTACAATGCGAGATTGTAGAGGAACATTCTCTATGCCCAGGTCTCTTTTGTCGACAACAGAAATCGTTTCGGAGTATTCAAAACACCTATCATTAGAATGGTAATTGCAACTGATTTTACGGAGTTTCGACTGTTGAGCCCCTGGCGCACAAATACCCACTCTTAGAGAGGTGTAATTTATGCGGTGATCTGGACTAAAAAAAACTCGCAACACCATTTTCCTATCAAGAGAAATCTCGGGTCAAATATATATGCAGGTAATAATACATACAAGACTTCTTAATCACTGATACCCTAAATACAGATAGGACACACGGTTTTGATTTCCATTGCAAAATAAAAAAATTCAAACCGTCTTGCCCCTGAAAATGCTTATTAATGAAACATGTTCTGCTTTTAGAATACCGATTGAGATGAAGATGATTCATTGCTAATACACTGAAGTACTCAAAATATATCTAGCTTTACAATTAGTTCTGATAATATTAGTCAAATTAGGAACATTCTCACAGCACAAAATCTATTTCTTTATTCCGTTGCCCTCCGATATAGCCGTAGTTCCCATTTGAACCGAATCAACAACCAAGAGGTAATCCTTAAAAAATACCTGCAAACTCGTACAACGCCGCATTCAACGTTGATTTTCCACGAGTCCAACGGATTTCCCTTGTCCCGATCTAATGCTTTAACAATAGGTAAGCAAAAGACGGCACCAAAAGAGTCCCCGTAGGAATAAGTCCAGATCTTATGTTAGATAGATAGATCTAAGCTTAGAATAAAGAGAATGAGATTAGGATGAGATAAGAATAGGGGGAAAACTACTAAAGAGAGATGAATTTTGGGCTTATATCGACGATCGGCAGTTTAGAAGTAGCAAGGAACCCCAATCATTTAAAACGGAACAGACATGTCAACGGAAATCTAAACGAAGGGCCCGCATACGGAGAGTGACAAGGGGGAGGGGAGGTACCGCACACAGATAGGATGTGGAGGAAACAGTGGGGTGGTGGAAAAGTAGGTGAGCAAACTGATAAGGATGGGAGATTTGAGAAAAGCGTAGATGCCACAATATTGGCATCTTAAAATTATCGAAAAATTTAAAATGTTAGCGAACTATGTGATTTTCTTTGGGTTGAGGGAAACCGCAAGGTAGCACAAAGGAAGAACAAGGAATTCGAGAACTTGACACGCCATAAGACCTACAGTTAGTATGAAGTGAGCTTCACCCTCATCTATGAACTTTGGGGAGACATGGAGGTGGTTTAATTTTCCCAATGCTTACGCATATTGCTAAAAATGTTTTGTGATCGAGTGGAACGGCTGATACGAACTAACGTACTAAACACTTACCACATATGTAGAAAAGAGCCATTAAGCCTAAGCAAACCAAATATATTCTCAACGAGCTGATCGAATGACCACGAATTTAAATCACACAGTAAGGATAATTAAGATGTACTGACTAACAATGTACGATTATTTTTTCTCCACAACCGCACCTAATTGATCGCATTGAATTGTTGAATATTTCAGTAGTTTAACCTTGATTAAATATTCACCCACATTCCTGATCCATGTATTTACCCAGCATCAATGCCCTGAAAGGACATAGCTAACCAAGGAAACGACTGCAAATTTACCAGCATGAAGCAGTTTTAAAATAATGTAATGTGACCATATTTATTCAATGTTTTTATGGATAAATATATGAGCGATGGACGCATGGACAAACAAGGTGTAATGATTGGAAATATATTGACCCGTCCTATATGCAGTATTGCTGGCTGAGAGCCAATCAGATTAGCAGCATTCGCACAATATTAGTGAGGAAACAAAGAGAATGAAATTGAGGGAAAATGTATCTAAAATAATGGAGGTTATTTTTTATAGGGAGAATGAAAGCACGATTGCATACTGGGTATAAACAGAAATATAATTGAACAAAGGATAATCTTTGCTCATCTTGGGCTCAATTTGCGAAAGATGGTAGGATGGATGAAGCTTTTGAAAGGCGTACGGATGCCGGCATAAAGGTTTTTGGTAGTAGAGAAAATAATAAATAATAATAATGTCTTTATTCAGGCGAAATTAGGGCCGTAAGGTCCTCTCTCGCATTTAACCGTTTCAGGCTTCAACTGGATAGGTAGTAAGTGAAGGAGATAGAGAACTGAATGCTTGTCAAAGGAAGCAAAAGTGATGGTGTTTCAAAAGAGTCCTCACATTTTTGTATAAAAGCGTAACATGGGTATGTCAAGACAAGCATAAATATCGAATAATGTGGTAAGTATGTGGCACTTGAGGGATATTTGTGGAAAAAATAGGAGAGAGGGTGAGGAAGGAGTGGGTTATGAAATAATGTGTTCTAGATGTGGTAGTAGTGGTACATGAAAGAAGTGTGCTAAGCTGGTTCGATTATATTGAGGGAGTTGATGAGAATCGAATCACCACACAAATCTATGAGAGTAGAGTAAATGGTTTATGAGGAAATAGTAGACCAAGAAAGTCATGGGCTAGCATTGTTGAAAACACTCTCAAGACAAGGAAAACTCGGAGTCTCAAAACGGAAGGGGATGTATGACACAATGCATGAATGTGGTAGAGACGAAAGAAATATGCAAGGACAGAGCAGAAAGGAGAAAATTAGTGAAAGGGAGTATGGCCTTGAAATAACTTAAAATGAGGTTTTTCCAATTTGCCTATTTCGAAAAGTAACGGCATGAAGGTGTGAGTATGTATGCATATGGATGTGTGTGTGTAAGGTATTGGATAAATAGAATGCCAATTTCAGCTCACATTTTACCATCGACTAGAGAAGGGAGAGGGATTGGGAGAAAAGGGGGGCAGAAGAGAGATGAATGTTCAACCCGAAGAGTTATGAGAACAATTATCGAATAACTCCCTTAAAAAATTAATTCAGAGCTAAAGCGAAATTTATACCGCCATTTTCGGATCAAAAACACGTTCGTTGGATTTTTTTTAGTATCATTTCAGTCAAGGGTTGGCTAATTTCGTTCGATACAAATTGAAATAAATATTTCACATAATACTTCATTGGTCTTATATTTATCGTATTATTTCCTTCGTTACGCATCCCTTTCATCAACCTATTTTCATTTATGGCCAAACTATGCGGGGAAAAAATCAACACACCCACGCCAAATGATATGTTTTCTAGCATAAAGATAATTAAAATTCCCCCCACGTGGTTGGTATTAAAGGTTTGAATGAAAAGGTAACTTGGAAGCTAAATTCAGTTTCGTCATTATAAAATAAAAAATGACCATTAAAAGATTCAATTCACTTTGAACTAGCAACAATACCTTGCGCCATAGGTAAAAAAGAAAATTTTAACAAATGTGGATTTTAAACACTATATTCATATCCCCTCTTTGGAAAGCCGTGAAGTGATCCTTATTTTTTTTCTCGTCCATTGAGGAAATTTGGAAAAGATATACCTAACCCTGAATTCGCATCAAATTACGTGAATTTTAAATTTCTTTCAAGAAGTCATCTATCTTCAACTCTAGCGAGCGAATAGGCTTTTATTGTTTCCCTCCGTGATTTGACTCGGTTAATTCGAGTTAAATTATACAATAAAAAATATTAGAATACCGGGAAAGCATTGAAAATGGCGATAATCATTGAATACCTTCTGAATGTAACGAAAATTCCACGAAACTTTGGATGTAAAATTATCAGCAAAGACAGTTCATAGATTAAATGACATCACTCATGTCGTTGACTTCCATTATCGAGGTTGGCAAGACGCCGATCAGGTGGAGCAGAGAGGGATTTGCAACGAATTGCGAGTGGGAAGGTGTTAGGAAACGAGCCAAATAGCAGGGCCTCGATTAACAGGCTGGAGAATATACGCCGGGAGAGCAATCCCGCTTCCATGATTGTGGGGGCACATCGAATATTGCTTCCGAGAAAAGACCCTCCCACTCCGCATAACAATCAAGTGGGCTGATTAGACACTGGATTCCTCGTATCTATGCATGGGTCAGGGTTTTTGGAGTTGCAACAAAAGGGTTTTTGGAGTTACAACAAAATTGTCTTAGCCATATCATTAATGAATGGTTTGAGAATCGTTTACTAGGATTCCGGCTTGCCCAATAGAAGTGGGAAACTTCTACTTATCAGACGAAATTGCTTTCCTCAACGAAGGCTAAAATTGGCTAAATGAGTATTTTTTTGGGTGCAATTGTCTTATTGAGCGACGTGGTAGCCTAGAGGATAGGGAATTGGGCTACTGACTGGAGGGTTACGGTTACAAATCCTCGTGATATTTATGAGCAGAGCCATCTAAAATACAAGCAGTGCGATTTTATGGTCACCTTAAATTCATGGAAAACAGCACGCAGCAAAGGGAAGAGACCTGGTCCCCTTAGCCTGAATATGTGAATTTCACACGCCTTAGAGCATAGTTTACCAACTGCCTCTAGCCTGGGTATGCAAAACTAACGGTAAAAAAGGTAATATGAAACATTGAAACAAAAACGAAGAACTAAGCATAGCAATCATATATGATTCACAAGGTTGGAAAAAATCTATTTCCGAAATGTTTACAAGAAACTAAACCTCAACCGAGAAATTTGGCCGCCATGAACATTTGTGTAACTCGGTTGCGTATACCACAGCTACCATTTCGGCGAAATGGGACCTTGGGCTAAGGAAGGGATAAAAACGACTGCGTAAAAGAAATAAAAAAGGACGTCTCCGGCATTTTATCTTTATTTAAAGAAAAAGCACACCCTCCATATGGAATATTCACGCGTTTCCCGGGAGAAAGTTTTTTCAGCCGGGACATGAATAAAACATAAATTCCTCACTACTTCAGATGCTGAAAAAATAAAGAGGAGTCCAACTTACAGCTCTATTCCCATATTTTCATAGCTTGACGAATGAACTCCTATGAAAGGGCTCGGTGGGAAAAAGAGAGTGATGAGAGTATGAGGAAGCTACCGATGGTTATTATTCCTTTCAAATTGAAAATCGCCCTCTTCTTCAATTTATACCTTACACTTACTACGGATTAAAAAGATCCGAGAGATGCACCAACTGCACGCGATGATTTTTCTGAGCTGGTGATCAAGTTACCACGAGAGAATCAATCTTTGCGGCGCGCCGCGGCGGTGAAAATCAAATATATACTTGCATAAACAAGTACCTACTGATTTTTTTTAGTAATTTGAAACGGTCTCAATTTCCCTGCAAGAGCTCACAATCCGAGTGAAGGGTGCTTACACACAGAAAGGTAGGAAGGCCTAATGGTCGTCCAAAACCGTGATTTAAGGAAATATATTTCCAAATTAGAACAGGAAATTCATATATGGCAAGCCCTGTGTTTTCCCACATATCCTTATAAAAATATAAAACGTAAAGAGAGCACCTTCACCCCAGGGAGAAAATAGCTACACAGTATTGACTTGGTAATTGCTACCGTGACGATTAAACACGCTAGCTAGGGTATAGCTAGCTATTAAACATGTATATATGCATGCAGAGGTCATCAATTAGGAGATATGAGTGGAGAGCTGCATCAAACCATAGCTGCGATTAATAATTTATTATTATAATGTTGACAGTAACTACTTGTTTATTTTAAACCCATACATCAGATTTTCTCATCTGAATATAGGAAAATAAATGTGGTACTACTTGTTCCAAATAATTTTTTGCACTATTATATATTAGAGGATTGAAGGTTCAGGCCGTCATTTCTCCCTTACTCAATTCTAATTTATTTTTCTCCTCTTGTACAGTTCATATTTTTGCGTTTTCAATCTTAATTTTACCCATTCTTCAATTTAAAAAAATTAAATCATGGTAATTTCATCATCCACCACGCGGAACGACCACCAAAAACGAAATAGTTGGAGAAAAAAAGATTCACTGTTCCTAACATTCTAAGGTAATAATAAATCTCCAAGGATTTTAACACGTTTGCATTAATAATATGCTTCCAGCATTACTCATTTGGTCCTTGCATTATAATTTAAGCAGCCAGAACCACTGACCCTTGCTCCGTAATAAGAGAGGTAAATTAAAAATTTCCGATACAGGTTATTGCTAAGCACTCAAAGAAATACATAATCGAAGTCAATATTGATGATTAATGGAAGAAAATAGGATGGTAGCGAGAAGAGATCAGTGACTGCAATCGATCAATACGAAAGACAAGCTAAGAGTTTATTCTCACTGTAAAAGGGAATTTTATTATGCATTACGCGTCCACAATGTCCCATGCATAACCATGCCTTTAAAACGCTACGAAGAAACTAACGGTAGTGAAAGAAAGCTTGGCTGAATAGAATAGATAAATAATATTCCAAAAGCAATCGACTCCTGCAAATACACAGTGTTTTTGAGGAGTTTTATTTACCCACGAGTAATTTAGATAATTACAAAAAATTAATGTGGCCCTAACAATTCAGTTAATTTTAAATACTAACCTTAAGATATAAATTGCAATAACTACCATCTGATATAATCATATCATATTACCTTGCTAAATAACATTTGACATGAAATTTTTAAGATGCCAATCACGAATATACCGTCATGTTTATACTAAATGCGTTATGTGGCCTTATGAACCATTGGGGGAGTCGCATGACTTTCATGGTACCTAAAACGTTTATGCATTTACGTTGAAGTTCTGAAATCCATTTTTTTCACGAATACAGTACTTTCCCTGAAAGAATACATGGGAAAGGTAAAAATGCACCGATTCATTGAGAGCTAAAAAATACCCTGCGCGATCACCTCAAATCATTATTATTGGTTTTTTATATATTGGTATCAACAGGATAAAAATTGACGTTGTTGAGTTACTTCACTCTTTTAGCATCAGGTTTATTAAGCATTAAATTTATTTAGTAAAATATAACAACTAGACCAGTTGTGACCTCTTAAAAATGGCATTGCGTTAAACGTTGTTGAACTTATTGTCGGTATTAGCAAATGCTATGGCAATGTACCGGTATCTAATCTTAACTGAAAGCTACTTTTGGCTATTTCCTCCAAATTATCAACCTTCATGGGAAAATAAAATATAGCATCCAATATGTCAGCAAAATCTGACGTAAAACTCCCACATCTAGGTATTCAGTTTGTTTCGGAAATGCCTAAATTTGATTCCTTCGCTGTAACACTTGGTTGCAGGAAAAAGATATTTTCGGTATTCTCCTCAACGAGCATATTCCTTCACGAGTCGCCGCAATTTCTTATGTGGTTTTGGGAGATTATTTAAGACCTGGAAAGGGAGAGCGGATGTGGGCCGGGGAAGAAAAAAATGGAAATTAATGAGGAAGAGGCGAGGGACGAAGAGGTGAGAGTGAAGAGGGGAATATGAAGACGACGGGAAGAAGAAAGGGAGCAAAGGGGACGCGGATGGAGGGCCGTTTGAGGGGCTGGGAACCGCAGGGACAGGGAGGGAGCCGGGGAGAAAGGAGTGGGTCGGATACCGCTCTCCTCTTCTTCATCCCTCCTTCGTGACGCTCTCTTTTTCTCCGCCCCTCTCTCCCGCCTCCCACACCCCACCCCCTGACCCAACCCCTTCAGGGGATGGGAGTGGAGCGGAGGGCGTGGAAAAGTGATGGGGAGGCTGAAAACTTTTTCCCTAAGTGCCAAGACTGTCTCCCGCATGAGCCCAACGGGAAGTCACTCCGGATGAGGACGAGAGGGGAAAAAAAAGTTCTTTTTAAAGTAAAATAACGGAAAGAAGGGGGAGAACTTTTATGCGGAGTTTTTGGTTTATGTATAGCAGGAGCACTTCGGTTTCAATCTCCGGCCAAAGTTTTGTAATAAGGTTTTTCGAGAGCGGGTCTGTTTGGTTAAAGAGACTGTCGCAAATTCCTTGGGGCTCCACCCCGGTGCCACGGTCTCTTCCCTCCGATCATAGGATCCCACTGATGCGAGCGTGGCTTCAATTTTGGCCTAGGAATATCCGTGCTTGTGTGGCAATAGGATAGCTTTCTTCGTGTAAAATAAAGTATAAGATTAGTTACTGGAACGTGATGAATAGCACGAACAAGAGTTCTACGCAAAACTTAGGCGCACGGGTAACCTCGGTAAGGAGGAATTCAATTTTTCAAACTCAGCGATTTGATGCGATATGCTTGTAAAAAGAGATAGGAACGCATTTTATTCTGCATCCGTCTGGTTGCATATGACGTGACCGGAACCGGATGCTGCAGCTTGATACTTCTTTCGAAGTACGATATTTTTCTTTCTGCTGGTCCATTGTGATTCGCCAGTCAATAGCATGTTTTCTGGACAAAATCCTGACGAATTGAAGTGTTATCACATGGAAAATAGTTCAATTAATCGCTCGAAGTATCATAATTTTGTGTCCCTGGCAAAGAGACCTACAACCAATTTTCTTATCAAATTGAAATGCCGGCATGACTTGAAATTTGTAAGAATTTATTTTTATGCACAAAGGAAATGACTCTTGCCATTTCAATGCATCTTCAACGGCGGGAACATTTTGAGAATGGACCGGTAGGCACTACCAAAACCATATAAGACCTGTTAAAGAGTAAAATACTTATCACTACTAAAACAAAGAAGCAACTTTAGGTGGATTCGGGTTATTTTTAGGAAACAACACCACTGAAGTTGAGCCCTGGCAAACTCAGAAAAAAATGACGTGAGATCGCCATCTTCATTAATTATAAATTTCCTCTTCGATATCTCGATTCTCCGAATCGCTCTAAACAATTCTGACGCAGAGGCAGTAAGGCAGGAACGTGCGTGAGAGGGTAGGGAACGGGAGAACAGAAGAAAGGCGGTGGGAGATGAAACATTCAACGAAAACCAACGAGGACCCCCACTAGGACGGCCTCAAGGGTTGACACTGTGCGACCGAATTCTTAATCAATTGTGATTGGGTGGAATAGACGTTTCAATCCTTTGACTCCCTGATATTCCTAATCCTTCTTGAAATGGCAAACGTACGAACTGAAAAAATATACCGCTTTTTTCAGAAGACTGAGGTAAGGTGGGAAATAAAAATTGATTATCAAATGCGTTCAATGATCAAATTCATTGCAATCTCAGTGTCATAATCGGTGACGAATTCCATCTGAGAATTCAACTTCCGATAATTAGTACAAAATCCTCCTCGGGCCGAAAAAATCAACGGAGAAATCATCAAGGCGCTCGGAGGTAAAGCCAAAGAAACCATATTTAGAATAATCAAAGATCCATAGAGATAATCTATAAGACCCACGTGGAAGATTTCCGACAGACTTTAAGAAGAGTGTAACTGTGGCAATGTTGGAGAAAGCGAGGACAAAGTGATGTAGAACATCGAACGTTGAGTCGTGTGTGCACTCGGAGAAGGATTTCGACATCGTCGAGTAGAGAAAGATGATCAGATTACTGGAAACACATACCATAGATCACGGCAGAAGGATAGTCTATCAGCTATATAGGTAAGAACCAAATCGCCACGACAAGAATGATAGACGGAAGAGCCATGGAAGAGAAAATAAAAAAAATCAGACTAGGATGTAATCTATCACAAGAAAAATTTAATATTACTTGGAAGTGGCAATAAGAGAACCACAAGGAGCAGGTATCAAAGGTGAACAGAGAATAAATTGGCATTCCTCGTTTCTCAGATGACGTCGCAATAATGGGAACGAATCCAGAAGACCTTCGGACATCGCTGAACAGAGTGGACGAGCACTTTCATTAAATAGCATGAAAATCAGCATAAAGAAAACTAAAATCTTATTGTATGGTAGATGGAGGTGCAGGCCGATATTGCGTTAAAAAGAGATAAATTGTAGCGAGTGGAAATTCTACCTACCTACCTAGAAAATAGTATAATATTGAACGGAAGGAGCTCTATGGATGTCAAGTGAAAATTAGCCCAAGTTAAGGGGGTGTCATTATGTAGCAATAGTCATGTGTCACAATGGTATTTAGACGTCACATGATAAATATGGTCACTACAAATTCTGTCAGCATTATCATTACTGACAATACAATTATTATATTCATGCCTTTATTTTTTTAGTTATTCCACTCCGCAGCAAACAACACAAGCCTTTAGAAATGTTACACAGCTAAAATTGTTGCCCTAGCAATAATTCCGAATGCAAAACTGAAACAATAATGTCCATATGCCTGAAAGTCTTACTGCTTTATTTAATGTAAAATAATGTGAGTGAAGTAAATATAAAAATTATTGTTATTCTTCTGGTGAATACGCTGTTGAGGCTACAGAATTACGACTTGCAGCATCCAAACACCGACATCTCTAAACCCAGGAACGAGGGAAATTCTTCCACAAGATGAATAGAGTCTACACCCCAGTGCATAATGTAATTCGCGTACCCTGCGGGTGGAAGGGCGGTCGATGGGCGATGGAAGCAACCTCCTCTTCTCTCTACTCTGGATTGGAGGGGTGTGAAAGAGAGGGGTTACGAGGGTGGTAACTGCGGGGATGAAAGGAATCGAGAGCTGCTGCTCAGGGGGAGAGAGGACCTCTAAAAAAGGCCACCCTTCTCTCCGCCTCAGCCCACCCCAGCCCTCCCAGGAAGCGCAAGTGTAGAAAGGTATCGGAGTAAGTGGATTTGAGAGAGAGAGAGAGATGGAGGGCGTGGAGGGAGAAGGTTCGAGACGGGGAGGAACGGAGAAAGGCGCTACGTAAAAGGCAGTTGTAGGCAATAAAACGCGATTAGAGTCCAAGGGTAGCGGGAGTGAGTGTGTGTGTGTGTATCCTAAGGTATGTGTGTACTGCGAAGATCAAAGAGAATGTTCGAACACGACATTGGCGGAGAAGGTAAAGGGGGTGGGTGGATGGATGTAGGAGGAAGGAGGGGGAATTGGAGGACGAGAGGACGGAAGAAGGGTAAAACGAATGAGAAAGGGAGGGAAGGTGGAACGAGGCAAAAGAAGTGGGACGACTTGGGGACACAAGGGGAACGGGGAGGGAACGGGCGCGCGGACAGGGAATAGGGTAAGGCAAGCAAAAGATGGAGAGGGGCGGGAATTCGACAATCAGTCCACCACCCGCCGAAAGCCCACGCATCGCTCAAAAAGAACAAGGATTGGGAGCAGCGGCGGATTCATTGCTCGGGGACCGCCGAGGGGGGAGGGCATCGGGGAGCACCAACCGGCGGGATGGGGGAGAGGGGACCTTTAAACCCCCTCGCGCTTTCCCTTGAGGAGATTTCTTCCTTTTCGGACTCCCCGGCCCCCTCCGCGCTCTCCGCCCCCTCTTGGAAGGGGGAGGGACGGAAGACGACGACTTGACTGCCAGAATGTCTCCTTCATTCCGTCCTTGTTTCTACCCTCCAAAAACGTGTAATGGCGGCGTCCAAAAGAAATAAAGGCTGATAAAAATAAAAAAAGGAAACGAGAGAGGAGGCTAGTTCAATGGTTGGAAAGGGGGGGGAGGGGACAAAGGAGACAATGGGGGAAGGACGAGGGCCGAAAAAGAAGAGGAGAGGTCAAATCCAAAGGGAATAGGGTCGCGTTCGGTCCGAGGCGAATTCCAGTGAAATTCCTAAAAGAGGAGGATGTAAGGTATTTAATACCTAACCCCTTGATAAGATGAATGGGTGGTTTACTTTGAGCAACGTGACTAAACCAAAGTGGCCATGAATGCAACTTAATAAGCGCCTGAAAACCTCCAGGAATCTCCAGGAATTCAAAGCGTAGGGCAACAACGTGCCGACGGAATAGAAAAGGTTTTTCTCAGACTGCGAGAAAGGGATTTGTCAAAGCAGTTCACTGATTCATTCGAGAGATGAATCAGGCATTCTTCAACAGCCAGATACAATGGTAAGCTCATCCAACAGTCAATCGGAAAAATCCCTAGTTTTCAGAGTGATGAATTCATTTATTTCGTACCTATTCATAGATCATTATCAGCAGAAAAACGTTTGTCGCAGATTTTTTGAGTATTGGCACGTTACATTGGTGAAAAGAATACGTTCTCGTATGCTAAATATAAAACTTCACTAAATCTATATAAAAATTACACAAACTGTACGTGGGTAAGGACTGATACCCATAGTTTTCCATGCCCCCTGTCTGACGGCATAATTATAATAATGATTATAACTTATACCAGCAACGTTCATCCACAACCCTTTGAAATATGATCTCGATTCTTCAGTAACGAGTTACTTCAATAGTTCGTTCATTAATACTCATAACTCATACTCGTAACGAGTCGATTTTCCTCATAGCTAAGGTTGTGCTGACTTATAGGAATAATACGAAAATACAGTTCTGGAAATCATCAACTACAAGGATGATTTCCATTGAAAAACTGCATTAAATTGCATAAAAATCCACAATTAAAAAACAAAATGGTCGGACAATATATGCATGTCGCCGCTCAGTAACATACATAAACGACATAGTATTTGGGAAAAGAAAAAAAATTCTGTTACACCACAGAAGATGCTTTATTTACCACCGGTTATTATCTTCTGGCGAGAAAATGGATGCTCTATATAGAAAACAATCGCAAAGAGAGTATGGATATCATGTAGATTATTAGTTTTCTTCTTATGGCATTATAAAAGAATTCTACCACATCACACCTGGTTTCTTTACTGTTGTACAGCAGTGGTCCATTACAAAATCCTATTTCTAAATCATAACTTCGTAAACATTATTTTGTGGTACTGGCAGTAATTGGTGTGAATCCGTTTTGAGTGATAATTCCTTAACCGTAAGATTTTCATTTTATGGACGCTGCCATAAAACGTAGAAACTGTTGAACTAAATAAAACATCCGGAGGAAAATCACATATTCTGTTGCTGTTCTTACGTAATATGCTATGCTCGCAAATACATAAAGCTTACCAAATAACATCAAAACACGGGATTCAAAAACTTCGACAGTAA
>LYUA01000357.1:403877-422669 GCA_002093875.1 Calopteryx splendens
GATTATGAAGATAGATGAGAGAAGGGAATGAAAAAGCGTGAACACCAAATTAAGAAAAGAACGGCTACGGGGATGGATACGTACTTGCATATCTACTGAAGTGTTATGGAAAGCGTGGAAGGAAGAGTTTCTTTGAACTCATTCGTAGCATTTATGAGAGAAAAATTTGGTCGGAAGACTTAATTCGATCAGCACTAATTCCCAAACCAAAATAAGGAGAAAGCAGCTGATTATAAAACCACAAGTTTGATTTTACACGCAGAAAAGTTTGAGCTTAGGATCATCAACAACAGGATGAAGAAGAAGATACAAAACGACTTAGGGTATAGTCAGTTTTGTTTTAGATAGGATAGGAATACACATGATGCCAGAGCAGTATTGAGATCACATACAAAAAGGAATATAGAACACACCCAAGATGTGTTCCCTTTCTCCGTGGATTTCGAGAAGTCGTTCAACAGAGTGAATTAGGAAAAATTAACTAACTTAGTGTAGAAGATTGATTGATCGATTATCGCAGGCCATCTGCCTTCTAGATAATTACATATCTTACAATATGCTCAAGAGATAAAAAAATACAAGTTACAAAGCGATGGCATTAATTTGAGTAGTGATTGACATGAACAGAGTATTGATTATAGTAAATAAATAGTTAGGAAAAATAATAAAAAAGAAAAAATAAATAAAATATCATGCCCTCCGTGATAGAATAACAGAAGAAGAGGATAGAACTGGCTTGAGAGATAAGGGACTTATTCGAAATTCGTACATATCTCTTACCGCATAAGCGTGGGTCGTGAATGGAGAATGAAGATGAGCAGTGATAGGCATGGGTGCTAGTCAGGGGTGACCATTATCACCCTTACTTTCCAAATTATACACGGAGGATGAGGTAGGCGAGGAATGGGGAAGGGGGGAGGTAGGAATGAATGTAAGTGGGGAATTCACCAAATTATGAAGGTTTGCGAATGATCAAGCTTTAGTTAGCCTATCAGGCAAAGGGAACCAATTAATGCTGACAATTACTGCAAATGAGCACGTATACATAACAAGGATGATATGTATTTAATAAAAATAAATCATAAAAAGGAAAGTTACGAATGAGATTTTCAAGGAATGGGAAGCTAAGTTCAACATTAATGTTGAAAGCCTTAAACTACAGCGGAAAGTATTCGGAGTTAAAGAATAGTTTATTGTAGTGGGTGTTTAGTGACGTCTTAAGAGGGACTTACAAGTGTAGCAGAGGGTAGTCACTGAGTCCATCAAAAGCCTACCTTCACCGATAATTGCAGTTAATAAATAATGTGCTCTGCAACATATATACTCCTAAATACTTTCGTAATGGATTTCAACGCCAATGTCGAAAATTGCTACAAAACTAAGGATTGTGAGGATCCTCCTGTGCCTCATGATGCTGTTAAGCAAAGAAAGCACAGTGTTCATCAACATGAAGAATGTGTATAATACTCGTAAATAGCATATTAAACGTTGCCTTTAATATAAGTAGTCCAGAAGCATGAACTCATAGAATCAGATCATTTCCCGGTATCTACCTTATCCTCAAGGCTGCACGTGGAAATGTTTGTTCATTATTAATTATAAAATAGACGAAGTTATAAGAAGAGCACGGGAGTCCTTTCTACGGGCGACCACTTCGATGGCCCTTTCGGGCCATCGGTTTGTGCCCCAGCGCATTTCCCGACGGTCGGGACAAACAAGTTTTCCATTCCGGGAATCGTCTCCCTTTCTCCCCCGCTCTTCCCATTCCCTCAATTCCATAAAAAACTAACGAGTACGAACCAATCGGCTCAAATCCAAAAGAGAGAGCGGGAGGGAATGAGATAGAGAGAGCTCCTCTCATGGTTCTGATCTCAAAAACTCAATCGACCACCCATCCGCCCCGACCACCTCCCCGCGTTTCATCCGAGCACTTAAGTTTTGTGCCTCTCAAATATTTGTCCCTGCCGAGAAAGGATGGCTTTTTCTTACCCTTTTCCTCTCTCTCTCCTTCATTTCTAAATCATTCAACCATTCTTCCTCCAAATTTCCTTCTCTTTCTCTCTTTCGTTCGTTCGTAGAAACGGGAGAACACGGACTACGAAAATAAACTGACTTGAAGGATGGCCATCAAATCTCTCCCGCAGACGAGCGAGTAATTCTGCTCAGGGTACATTCCTACAAACTCTAACACACCGCTAGCAAACACAAACTGATTATGATGAAATAATGCGCCTAATTGTGAGTGATTATGTCAAGAACGACTTCATTTTACGATTTCTTTGCTATCGCCCTCTTTGAATATATGCGTTAAAATTCACGTGCAGACCTTCACATGTGCTCGATGCCCTTCGATGTGCCCATCGCGGTATGTCGATGTTTCACTTAAATTACATCAAAACTAACCACGATCTAATTCAATGTGGGACAGAATCCAGTAATTTTAAAGAAATTAAATCTTGACTTAATTTGGCAGCGCCCAGGAAGGAAGCCCGTCACCCTAATTTGAAGTTGCTGTAATTAAAAATATGAATTGGTAATATCGCTACCTGCAATTACCAAATAGCATTTTTATGTTTTACAAGTTTCATTACAGAGCTTAATTTATTTTCAAAGAAACAAAAATATGCGAAATTTTCAGTTCACAATGGAAAATTAATTATTGCAATTTCTGAAGAGCAGACAAGATAAAAATGCAGGAGAATGACCAAGTTTCAAATTTTTCTTAATATTTTCTAGGACTTTGACTTGAAGATACAAATTATATTATATTATGGTATATTATATTATTAGTATATAATATGGTCAGTATGGTAGCGTAGTTGGTAAGTAAGGCATTTGGCTGGTAAATGTAAGGTAACCCAGACTTCATCCAAGTTGAGTAATTTTACAACTACTTTATCTTCCTGGGCGAAGAGATTAGAACCCACTCCTCTTATATTTGAATTTCACATGAAAACTGGGTGGAAAATAAAGCCTCCTAACTAGAAATCCAGCCTTTTTAATTTATATTAATATTATTATTAGAGCATATATAAAAGTATATAATGATGGATAAAAATAACAAAAACTATATAATAAAACTCAAAGGAAAAGTATGGTTTTACTCCAAAGGTAATTTTCATTTTAAAAGTAACACAATTCCTGATTGGTTTTTGGCCATTAGATTTCCCTGTTGCAGGTTTGGCAATTACTACAAAAATAAGAATCTACATTCTTTAGTAAGCTCTAGTGCTCAAACAATCCCTGAATTTTGAGTGTTGTATAGAGAAGCCACTTGTTCTCTGAGGTCAATGCAAACATTGTCCATTGCAAAGGTTAAGGTCTACAATCCACAAATTTTAAGGTCTAAGAGAAGTGCAAAAAGGTTTTGAATATAATGACATTCTTCAACCTGCAGAATTAATAGGGCTATATTAATTTGGTGAACTTTAGATACAGAAAAAATCCATTAGCTGTGCTACACAAATGTTTTAATATTCAGAATGCATGAACTAAACACTGTGTCAACTGGTTTATCAAATTTTTCTGACCAAAGACAAACAATGTTGTAAACATTTCATATGTAATACATGTGCAAGACAATGTTACAAAAAAATGCTGTCTACAAGCTTTACATGCATTGTACTTAAAACAACACTCATTAATAGTATTTTGTTAATAAAAATAATAATACATAAAGTTCGGGAATAAATAACAGTGAATACAGAATGAGGTAACAATATTAAGATTTTGATCCACACAACATAAATTAGCTTTGCTTCAATGAAAAAGTGTATTTAGTACAAGCTGAAGTAAGAGTTATTATAGGCTTTCTTAGCGCTTCAAAACTCTGCAGGAGAAATATCTGACTGAAACATGTTTGAGACCCATTTTATGGTGTATTCCCTCATTCCACATATTATGACTGTGCACTAAAACTTGAAAACTAATATGAACTATGGCATGCATACCACTAATTCTTTCTATTCATGGACATGGAAGGAATTTGTTTAGGAGATATTTGCAGAAAATTGTGAAGGAGAGATACTTCATGATAGAAGTGCTATATCAATCATCAGTGGACTTTAAAAATGTGTAGATCACCTTACCTAGAATTCTTCATGAAATTTCCTACCCAATACCCCCTCAGAACCCGACCACACATTACATACTATGTATTATAACCCAGTACACTACTGCTGGAGTGACTGAAAACATTTTTTTCATTGGTTCCGGAACATGCTCTCAAAGGCACCTATTTCCCTTGATGAAATTAGACTTTCTTCAGTAAGTGGATATTAATACATAATAATAACCCTTCAAATTCAAATTTATCCCAGGAAGATTACATTTAAAAAAAGATGTGTCCTACAGCTCACCTCTGTCTACACAGCTATAAATAAAAAGCTAGGATTAAAAAACTAAAAAATGCTTAGTAAATATTGCCAATCCCCTATTAATGCACTAAAAAATTACCAGCATCATGCTTATTATTGATTTTTAAGGTGCCACAGGTTTTTATTTCTTTATGTAACTGGTTTCATTAAAAAACTGTTGAATTCACAAACCTAACACTTAAATTTTACTTCATAATCATAATTCTTCTGAAGAAGGAATTCGAAAGGGTTCTTAGACGTGCTCTCTAGTATTTAGTTTGTTGCATGAGTATTTTCAATAAATTGACTCCATATTCCACCACCTGACTAACTTGGATTTCTTAGATTTATTTCCTTTACATAGTTCATTCAGAATAACCAGGTCGGCAGGCAGTAGCCTATTGCACAGGTGGGTCTAGTCCATATCAGATAATAGAGAAGGTATTACTTACTCGGAGAGGAGATATGAACAAAGAATAATCCAGAAGTTAAAAAGTTAAGGGAAAGGGAGACCAGCTGCCTCTCCTCCACCAGAATAAAGCTTCTTTACTTATTCTGATGTGCCCATGAAATACACTCCCCCTCAAGATATGAAATTTTAAATTTAGGTCAGCTCAGCTTAGTAAAGTTTAGCTCAGCCACCAAAATTATCATTGTGAATGATGTTTAGCTCACACATTCCCCTCAAACATTTCCCCTCTCCTGCACATACTTCCCCTCTTGCTTGGTATCATCATCAGCCAGGTTAATGGGAGTGGACTGAACATGGTTTCCTGATGCACTTGATGCTAAAGCTAGTTCATTTATAATCCCTACCTTTTTAATATTTTATAAGTGGTTAGAAGAGCAGATGCAAGGGCAGAATCGCCCTTTCATTTATTTTTGCCAAATTTAGGTCTACCCCAGATCCATATTTGCAATACATGTTTTCTTAAGAATATGATTGAGGGTATAAACATTTGGTATTATCATAATCCTGAGGAAAGAACCTATTTTTACACTATCAATCATTGATGAATTTTTTACTAGTGATTTGAAATCATAATTCACTATGGAACAAGGATGAAAAAATCATGCAAATATATTTATGTGCATTAATTCATGTGGCCAATTAAAAGTGTCCTGTAAAAATAATTTTAAAAACTCAGCATTCTTTCTTAAATGCACTGTTATGATTTCCCTTATTTTTCTCTTTATTACCTATCAAAACTTCAAATATTTTTAATATCCATTTATGGCTCTGTGAGGATTGTAACACTCCCTGCCTACACTATCGCTCAGGAGCATCTAATTGTAAGCTAAAGAAGGGGTGATTTTGTCCAATATCCCAAGTCTGGCTCATTTATTATAGACCACTCAGTGGTAAATTAAATTAAAACGGAGATTAAGAGAGACAGAAAAATAAATTTGTGTGAAATATAAATATTCAAGAGGAGGACACATTTTAATGAGCAGATTCCTTGGAGTATTTTTGAATGATTAATAGCAATTTTTAAATTAGAAAGATTGAAAAAAAGGTACATTCAGCATTAAAGTAGGCCATTAAAATTTACTATATCTAAATTGCATGTCTCAATGAAAATAATCAGAACTGAACAGACTTCCCTTCCCTCAAAGGGCAGAATTTTAAACTTTGGTTTGCCTGAACCACCAAAATCAATCACTGTGAATGATACATACCTCATTCTAAGCCTCTAACTTTTTAAATAATGCATATATACATGGTAGGTGGGCAATCACTACTCTTTTTGTACTACAATAAAGATGTGTGACTTATAGTTTGGAACAAAAGATGAATGGTGTAGAATTATCACAATGTTTTTATCTACATACTGAAATAGATAGAAAGATGAACAAAGAGGTGGTTTCATTGGACTCTGGAGAAACTTTACAGAGAAGGTATGTAAATATTCACTACGAAGGACACATTAGGCAAATATGTGCATTTTGTAGATATGACATCAGGCCAAGGGAAGGCATATAAAACCACATTATACACATGTTAACCTGTTAAAGACATGATAACATTAAATATATTGTGTCTACATACACACTAAATAGGTAGTATAACTAACAAAATGATGCAGCGGGTAATTATGCTAAATATATGCATGTACTGTAATATAATAAGTGAAGTGAAATGAGTTTTTACTTGCATCACAGATTATCCTGATTATATTTATTGCACATGATTTTATGTAACTATGAAGAAAATATTTTTTTGCATTATGACTATGGTGACTGGAAATTCACTGAAATTTACATCACTTACTCATAAAAAAAAATGGATTTATTCAGTAGTGAATATTTCAAGAATGGCTCTAGGACCCTAAGTGTTATTAAAACTTTTTTAATTTATATATTTCAGCATAGTTACAGCAGTTTTTCTTGTCAATTACATAATATCTCTGGGTCAATGCTACGGCAACCAGGATTTCAAATTTGAGTAGTTTCAAAGGGAGATGACAGAGTAGAGCAAGGAGCTCATATTATTACTGGAGAGTTTATGTATAATACTAATAGAGTTGAAGCACTAACATCAGACACTCTCAATAGTAAACACCTCCACAAATAGGGAAAAATATACATTCTATGGACTAAGACCATGAAAAACATTAATAAATGCAGCAATCACTAATTATCCCTCACAAAATACTGCAGTCAGGTATAAACCAACCAAAACCTATGACTCATAGCCAGTCCATGATATTGAATAGTCAGCTGAAAAGTTTGGCACATTAATGAAATTATATCATTTTCTCCATCCCATCTCTAACATACTAATGTCGTCCCATGGGGGAATGCATTTTATGAATAAATTTCACAAGTACAGTAGTTTTTCTTGTCAACTGCGTAATATCTCTGGGTCAATGCTACAGCCTACCTGGGACCATTAACTTTGCTCAAAACCTTTTTTCACTTTTTCCTTTACCAATGACAGCACGGCAATTAATAAAATTTGGCTAATGACCAAGAGGGAGCATTTTTTTTGGAATCATTCCCTTTACAAGGCTATATCAGAAAAAAACTTTACCTGCACAAAGTATTTGCTGTTCTGGGGAAAGTAACTAAGCAATGAATGACAGTGTTATTTTTCATGAATGTCACTGGAGAACTGAAGAACCCATAGAACATAGGAAAAGCTATGAATGTACAGTGTTTTAAAAGTAACTATTTTCACGCAGTGATGCTAGAGTAAAATAAGAGTGATTGTAAAAATAATACTCGAGTGCCTGCATGCTTATAAATAAAAAATTAAAAGAATAAAATAAAGTTATTTTATTGAGAAAGGTACTTGCCAGACAAATCTCAACCTTGAAAACAGAAAGCTAATTTGTTTGCCACTAAATACTATCTCATCATCAAGGTGATATCAAGACTTTCAAATGTTTGTATGCATATATATTAGAAAGAATGTGTTACACAATATTATCCAAAATGGATGCACCTCTATCAGCTTACAAAATTCATTACTGTGATAAGTACACAAGTGGATAGTCTCTCAAGCCTCAAGGTAGTAAGTATTCTCAAGAATATGTCAAATTGCATGGTGTCCAGATATTTTATGATGACAGGATCTCATACCCCTATTGGCATATAATGAAATAAACGATGGTGGATGTAAGCAATTGATTCAACACACCATGTTTGGAGATAAGATAATTGCATTAGAGTTCATAAATTTTGGAGGTGGCTTGGTTACAAAGTACAATGAAATGCATAAAAAAAATAACTCTTAACTTTAGTTCAAAGAATTGTGTATAAAATGAAGAAGCCAAAGAATAGACTTATTGATTAAGGAAATGAAAAAGATTCAGTCCCATATCCTACAAAAGTTCCCTAAAGTTAGAACTTAAATTAGATGTGCTTGTAAAGAAGATACACTGAATTAATGAGAAGAGTGAAAGTAAACTAGAGAATCACTAGATAATCGAAGCTTAAATCCTAGATTTAAATCATTAAATAGGTGCAAATCATGTGATTTTACTTGCAACATAGAGGAAGAAATCCAATTCCCACACTACATCAGCAAGTTGGACAATGATGATAACATTAGAGAAATAGCCTGTCAAACTGATAGATTCAAGAAATCCTTCTTCCATCACATGAACCATAACTACAGCGCAACGAAAAGGAACTGTTTGCAAGAACATTCATACACCCCCGTTTACAGACCACTTTTCCCTTTCCTTTTATTCATGGCTGGTGCCCTAGCACACCCTGCCACACACACTTGAGGTGGCTTGTGGGGTATTATTTAATGTTGATGTAAACTTAAAGAAAAAAATTAGTTAAATAGGTTACGAAAACTTTCAATTATTTTTTTAAAAAGAAAAATGATGACTTTTAAATTGTTTATATTTAGATGCTAGTTTTAAAGTAAATTAGGATGCAAGGAAACATTATTTAGTCACTAATGTGTATTCCCACATTATTTGCAAGACTACTGCTTCTCCAAGTATCACACACCACCATATTACAGTTTCCGTAATTAGGAGGCCATGATATAATATTTTTGCTGTAGTTTTGGTGAGAATGCAGAACCTTCAGGATAAATTTGATGCAAAAAATTTATTAAAAATAAATTGCATCAGTTCTTAGAACATTGTAATAATTTATTTAATACCTAATTTACCTAGGTTTACCTAATTCCCACATACTACCCTAGTGATAAGATAATTTTTACAAACAATGGAGAAGCTTGATTTAGTTCAAATTCCGAAAACCTAACTATAAACAGTGCATAACTAAGAATATCACAACAGGACACCAAGGAATTATTTGGTAATACCAAATTCTGAAACAGGATAATTGTAATAATTCAGATAGCTATATCTTCTTTAAAAATATATGTGTCAATAATGTCCACTACTTATAGAAGTTTCATTAAAGAGAATATATGTAGAAACAGATACAGCATTTTCATTTTTTGGAACATCTTAAGTTTAATTTTCAGAAGCTAAAAATTGCTAAAAAGTAGTCATTGTATCCACAATAATAATAAAATTCAATGAGGTAGCATTTACTTTTCATATTTATTTTTATTGCACCATATCAGCTAAGGCTAAAAAGTAAAAATTATTAATTCCAAATGAATATAGATTCCTTAGCCTATGTAAGTAGAGGGCGAATCATATTTTGGTATATAGTACGTAAATAAAAATGCAATTTTAAAGGAAAGAATTTCTAGAAAGCATAACTTACCAATGAATGGCAATTCATGTCAATAATAACAAATACAAATTATGAGTATTACTAGTTGCATTCATATTTATCAATATTTCACACAATGTTAATGCTGGTAACTTGCTGAAGCTTCCTGAAGAATAATCCAACCTTGATTTATCACCACACTAAATTATAGCTATCATTCACTGGTTCCTCAATTTGACTGAATAAATACAAATTTTGTAAAGCATTGATTAAAGAAATTGATTCCTTAGCAAGTATCTAGGCACTTGATTCATTGATAGCAGTATGATATTTTTTTAATCAAACGTATAATGAGAAAAATGCTGAATAGTTTCGTCAGGGTCACTAACTTAGCTTCACCAATAATCAAATAATCACCATCATTCAAGTTCTTGCTTTTAATACTGATATTTCAAACAAAAATATATTGCTTTACGAGGCACTTGTAACCCAAAAACCTTCCAACAATATCCTGAGTCAAGTCATCGCAAAAATAGTCAACACTTTTCATGCAATAATGTGCATGCATCAAATGATTTTGATTTTCACAAAAAGGTCAGATGATATATAATGAGATAATACAGCATCTCAGTAGAAACGACTTTATTATTAACTAATAATCAATTATTCTTAGTTTAGGCCACACCAATATTCTACTCAATATTGGATGTAAGTAAAAATAATAAGACCTGTAAAATTAAACCTCACCAACAATATCCTATTTAGTTATACAAATGTAAGAACCTACTTTGCTGCTATCAACTTCCAGCTTATTATTCCAAACAATGTATATATTACAAATTCCCTCAAATATTACAAATTTGATTTGAAGCTGCAGACTAAAAAACAGCAATGCTGTTTCATTAAGAAAAATAAAAAGCACAAACAGGATTCATCAATGCAATAATACTACATGCAACAATCATTTAAGTCTTACGGTCCGCCGAAAATAATCCTTCAGGAAAATGATTAATCACTAGGCACTGAACACTATATCACTAAAGCACATGATAGCTGGAATATTTCACTTCTCCAAAACTTTTTCCTAAAAATTCACTCTTTATGTATGCACTTTTCACGTTTCCTAATAAAATCTCTTGAAAACAGCATTTCAACAAGCAAAGGATGCAACCACTGGTCAAAATTCCAATGTGAGTAAAAGAGGGGAAGTAAAAAAAGGCCACAACACTGCACGATATATACAAGCACATCCTTCTCCATCGAAAGCCTCCTCAACACTGTGGGACCCCTTCAGGGAAAGAGGGGAGCAGGGATCACAGCGGGTGTTTGGGGAGCCACCTATCCACGATAAAAGCCATGACTTAACTGCCTGGAGCTGCGCAGGCCTCGGAGCGAGCAACACAGAGGGGGCATCCCACGAGATTGTGCGGAGCCAATGGAAATCAAGCAGGGGGGTGGGAAAATCAATTCTTCAAGCCTATCGATGCTTCTCCGTTGAATACAACCATGTGCCAGACTGAATTCATAGGCCATTAACAAAATTCAATGATTGCAACCCCTTCTAACAGAGAAACCTAAAAAAATGTTTTAATCCTTTACCCTATGTAGGGTGACAGCATGTTTCCTTCATTTTTTTCGCCATCCTTTTCAGAGAAATCCAACCCCTTTCAAAGGGTTTGCACAAAATAGACCTTGAGCCCTCATCCTTCCACCCTTTGGGGGTAAAAAAAAAATGGTCAGAGGGTCTTAAAAAAAACTGCCTTCATATCAGCACCAAAAATCAACTTGCTCAAAACTCCAAAGTAAGAATTCTACATAAAAACACTGAAAAAATAGTAACTTAGTGATAAAAAGAACTGTGTGTATTTACTTCTAAAATTAATTTTGAAGATGTTTGAATGATTCATTAAGAGTCTAGAGGGAAGAGTATGTTACATTAGAGGATTCCACACCTCTCGGAAGGTCAGAATGAACAACAGTCCCTACCTAGTCCCTCACACCTCCTTCTCACCCTTTATCTGTGGCAGAGAATGGGTCACACATAACATACTGTCAATAATAAGCTAACAAATCTCTCCCATGATGAAAAAGGGTAGAGAACCCTTTTTGCCCATAATTTAACCCAGGCCTCACAAGACCCATAAGCCTTGCATTGTGTGAATGCATGAGTTTTTTTCTACATAGACCCATACCCCTTTCCTTTCTAGGGTCCCCTTTTATAAAACAGCTCAACTGGAAATTTAACTGGGGAAAGGGGGAAAGGTTCAGATTGGGTGGAGCCAGGAAACCAAAAAAAAAGGAAGGGATTGGAGTGGAGTGGATTGGAGAGTGGCAACTCCTCTCATAGTTCCTTCTGCTTATGATTTTACACATTATTATCAATGCATTAAAGTGAATCGTTTTGGTGTGCTTGGTTATCATTATTACATAATTCGCCAAAATATATTAGAAATTAGGTGCCTACTTTACAGCAATGTTTAAAATTTCACTGGGTAATAAAGTATATTTGCTACAAAATCACAATCCAAGAAATATTAAACATTACCGAAAAGTTAAAAAATCACATTGACAACCAGAAGGATAACTTTTAGCCTACAAGTATTACTTACACGGACAAAATGGCGTATCATAGCAACAGTGGCGGGTAACAGCAGATAAATTAAATAATTGTATCCCAGGTTATGTTATTGAAGCACTGAAATGGCCGATAAGTCGTTGGTGCGATCATACAAGTGTGCGGTACTTTGCTATATCTAAGGGAATATTCCCTGTGGAAGAGTTGACAAAATGGCGGGCGTTTCATGGCTCAACCGTCCCACCGATGGGGTAAGGAACTAAACAATACATAAAGGGCTTCCGAGGCGCGTGCACCAGAGCCTCGAGCCTTTTTATTTTCTATTCTAAGCCATTTTTATCGCCCCTGGGATTTAATGGAACGAGGTGGGTATTATTGGAGTGAGGGAAAGAAAAAAAGGGTTACGCTGGGACAACCCTTCCACAAAACGCGTGCGAATACCCTTTCATTCTTTTTTTTTATTCCAGCCTCCCCTTCCCGCCGTGAGCGACCCTTCCCGGCACGCACCAGTCCCCTTTCTTACACCCCTCCCCCCCTCCGTCAACCCTACGTCCCCCCATACCCCTTTCTCCCGCAAAAAGTGCCCCTATGTCGGCCCGTGGCTTTTAAACACACTTTTGCTATAGCATACGCGTTGGGAAGAAGGGATAGGGCTAACACGATGGGGTTGTTCTATTTTTCAAAAGGCTGTACGAAACCAGCCGTCGCCTCCGCCCATTTCGCGCCTTTCAATCTATTTTTTTTCCTCTTCCCAAAGTCGAGTGACAATGACCTGACTCCTCGCCTCAGGTACCTACCCACCTCTTTGAGGGGTAAAGGAAACATAAGGGACTCTTTTGTCATGGCACTGCTGCCGGGATGATGCCACCAGTCCTTCGAGACTTCCCAGTAACTGAGAGGCATGAGGCATGTACTTAACATTTCGTGTTTACAGAGGATATCTCAGTGCTTGTTGAAATCGCCTCGTAAGGTACGGTAAATATGTTAAAATCCATAGGTATGTCAATTCACTCCACAAGTATATTATAAGCCAAAACCTTCACCCCAAACAAGAGACCATATTTTCATCCCTGTTATCCTGTACCCCTCTTTCACAATGTATTCTGCCAAGGCCCTAAGTCCTTCGGAGATTTTTAGTGATCGAAAATATACTTTCTCAGTTTAGAACTAAATAATGAATCCTGCAAATAATTAAACCCAAATGGTGTCGTGGAATCTGTTATTAACATCTAAAAGTTAAATTACCTGCGTCGTGAATTTTTACATCTGCGGGTATGTTTGCAGAAATAACTAAAGAACGTATTGATATTGATAAAGCCGTAAGCACCGCAGTTTCCAATTGCAACTGCTCGATTATATGGAAACACCGACCGAGGGTTTATGACAAATATTTAATCAGCGTAATACTTAATGAGGTATTATTGTACGCTTACCAAATGTTGCGGTTCGTTTTATTTTGGACGTATTATGCGCGCATTTCATACTTTTAATATGAAGAAACTAAAAATATGCATTACTGTTGCTTATTATGAGCGAAGTTTGGCATGGTCCCGTGTAACTGGTAAGTAACTTACTTTTACTATTAGTCGTCATTTTGTGTTTCAATGACAAAACTGAAAGAAATCTAATCCATAAAAAACAGAATGCCGAAAGTATATGTTAGATTGAAAGATGTTTTGGAATATGAGTCCCTCTATTTTCCTCGTTAAATAAATTTCTAACAGTCTTGATGATTAATTTTATCCTCGAATACAAGAACTCATATTCAATACAAATCAGATGTGGTAGGGTCAATCAGGAATCTGCAAACTTTTTTATTTTATCTCCGCCTGAGAAATGGAAGGATTATATGCCCCGCATTCGTGTAAATGTAAAAATGACATTAATAATGTCATACTGTTTCACTTTGCTGATGGTATCTCAGTTCATTCTAAAATAAAATCCTTCCTCTAACTAATATAATCCACTACATTCCGCAATTCCATGTAGCAATAACGGTCGCCACATAATTGATTCAATACGACTGAATAAGACAAAGTAATGGCTAAGCCTTGGGGTTTCACAGGACCTTGTGCGTCCTCTAGGTTTCTGTTTTTAGCTTGCTTAAAAATGCACTAGTTCTAAGCGAACGCTCACCCGTCATGAGACACAACGGCGCGAATACTTCAGATAGCATACATCACCATATCTATCAACAGTATTAGGACGATTTCCTTTCGATAGTCTTAAAAAGACTATTGCACGAAAGATACTTATAAATTTAACAAAACGTCATTTCTTCCCCAGCTCGACACTTCGGACTCGAAGAAGCCTGCAGGAAATGAATTATTGTCCTCAAGATGGAACGACGCGGCGGATAAAATTCTATCTGCATAATTTATTAATCCGTAAAAGTGAAATGAGCTTGTGGTGTGTGTGTGGTGGAAGTGATTTGACTTGGTTGTAAAGAAAACTGCATTTGGGCTGAGTACACGGGAGGAATGTAATGACATTTCCAAGGGACTCACGGAAGCTTATCATAATAGGATTATAATTATCGAAGCGAAGCATATATTGGTCCGACACTTTCAGCAAATGGATTAAGAGCTTCCATGCTACGCAGCTCATTATACGGATAAGAGCCAATATTAAGAACAAAATCTCGCATACTCAATTCGTAGGTCTCTATCCACCCGGAGAAGGGGCCGGTCGCGCGGATTTGTCGACATTCGGGTTTCTCATAGGAATGTTCGATGATTGTAATGACTTCGCCACACGGTATCATCTATTAAAGAGTGATGACATGCCGAAATTATCGAGGAGGTCACCGTGCGTAGTTTTGATGTTTTTGATGAGCAGCACGCCGAGAGTTGTGGTGCACGAATTCTTCTACCCCGGATTATACTTCTGCATCTCAGGATCTATTACAGAACTCAACGATCCCGGGGTTTCTACGAGAAGGCGTCCGCCGTTGTCAAATTCGACAACAATCGATGCTATTTCACGAGATACCTATAAATGAACAGGAACGGTATCTACGGCCGTATAAATACTGTGTGTAACCAGCAACTTGGTTGTTTTCTCTTTGCTACCCTCCTCCCCCTTTTACCCTCCTTCCTTTCCTTACTTCCCTGTCCCGCCTCCTCGCCCATCATTGAGAGTACGGCTCGGGCTGAACAATTCCCATAGTACGAGATACCTAATTAACGAAAACGTCCATAGTGAACGACCATTCTTGATTGGAAGGGCGTAATAGAGAGCGATTTATCGGAGCATCCAACCAAGTCAGTAGAGGCTGAGCGTGCAGCCATGGTACCCGTGAATGACCGGCATAAAAATGAATTCCTCCAGTAGTCGATTTAAACCTAGTCCTAAATTCCTATGAGAAACACTAGCAAAAGCACAAGTAAACAACTGCCGCACACAATGTGACCTCGAAATCAATCGCACTGAAGAGAACTGTTTTAAATACACCCGACTTCGTAACTCCCTCACCATTACCCTCTTCTTTTCCTGTCTGCTTCATCCGAAGCAGACGTATCGTTTATGTAGTACTTTCATCTAAACAAACAAGTCATCTCCTTGGTGGCTGCTTATCCCATTAAACATGACGTTGAGTGGCCACGAAATGCTACGCGTTTCCCGAAGCTAACTCGGTAAAATTCCAGAAAAACTAGGAATGGGCCTTGGATCACTAACTGTGAGCTAGATCCCGAGGTAATATGCCCTACATTTTAGGGATTAAATATAAGTATAGTTTTAAGAAATTCCTTTAGTTCTGTTAGGATCACAAAATTGTCATTGGTCACACTGCTAGTAGGTTAATGAATGTATCTGGATGCCTTCCTAGCCGTAATGGTAGCTGCCTTATCTTATGTCGCACGCTAAACCATTGCCTATTTGATTTGACTCCATAGGAAGGTTAAAATATTATTTTCAGCTAATTAGAATTTCTGAGCAATCCACCAAAGCAATCAACCCGAAGGTTGGTTTGAATAATGATGTCAATAAAGTACACCCATATTGAATCCCCCCCCTTTTCTTATTGCATTCCAAATGTGAGACCATAAGAATTATTTTTTGCCATCCAAAGCAACCAAAAATTCTTCATAAAAAAGGGGTCACATGAAATTCACTATTATTATTCACAAGATGCAAAGAGGTCATATGAAAGTGTATTTCATTGAACATATCTGTCTTCTCTTTGTTATTCTAAAACCAGTGGAAACGTGTTTGCTAACTTTAAGATGGATCTCGACCAAAAATTGACATATTAACGTGATGGATGTGGAGCAAATGATATGGCAGAAACGAGGATTATGATCAGTTCTCCAAACGCACACTACTTAAGCAAAACAAGGGAAGTTACCAATGGAGTCGAGTTTCAACTGTGTAAAAGTAATTTCACGACCCCCTCATTGTATGGGCATAGGCTTTTACTTGTTCTTATACGTATAAATAATATTATCTCTCAAAAAACCAACAGATGATTTTCGCCGAAGATACCCAATTTACAGAAAATAATGAGCTTTGTAGTAGGGCCACTACACGTAAAATCACTTTGAAAAATGCAAAATTTGACTAACCATATCAGAGTTTTATCTATTTCTCACCACTTGTTCCTTTTATGGCCCTTATGACGACTTTCAAATTTTACCAACTTTGGGTAAGTCCTTCAGGAGTTCGTGGCTTTAAAACTTTTCCAATTTTAACTATAGCCATTAAAGTTGTTTTAGGGGCACGCTATCTTCAAAAAATCATATTTTCTCACACGACTGTCAGAATGTGGTGAAATTTTCTCCATTGTGACATTGTACTTCTAAAACACAATATTTAATTCATAAATCGAGTGATGGATATTTCCACTTAGACATTTTCTATCCATGGAGCATTTATGAATTCCCGGCAGTTTCCTTGATAATTAAGGTATTTATTTGACCTTGGCTACGAACATTACATTATCAAGATCTACTCAAGACTCCATTAAATTTGGCTTCCTGCACAGTCGGTCCATTGATTCTTCCGTGACCACCTAGAGTCGATTCACGGCCTTCGGGTGGAAACTTTTATGTATTATTCTCAAACACCACAATATTCCTATCGAATTCTACAATCTAGAGCATCCGAAAGATGACAGAAAAGTAATCAGGTTGACAAAACATTGACATTTTGGCCGTCAACATATTTCACAAGTCGCGTCAAGAGTTTCAATAATATTCCGCCCTGATGGAAATTCCACTTGGCTCTATTTTTCTTTCCGACGCTAAATGTAAAAGGACGATACTCGAGCATTAAATTCTCAGGTTTCGTAGGCAAAGGAGTACTTCACGTGACTCTTTCTGTGTGAAGTATCGTTTCCGAGAACGGGAATCTATAGTGTGTTCATATTTTGCAGTCAGCGGAACTTGTATGTCGATAAAGGAGTCAGTCCTACCGTTGGTGAATTGTTCTTGGTGTTTTTTTTCAGTCTCTTACAATTATTATGAGTAAGTTTAAATCTGGTATGTATTAATAGTCAGATTATCTATTTTAACACATTGGCGATTGGGTTACAGAGGTCCCTTATTCATTTAGGGTATTTTGAACCACTGGGATATTGATAAGCCCCCTCTGGATTGTTATCACATTTCCAAAATTCGAATCATCAAAGTTTTCCCAAAATACTCGTCCACTGTGCGGTGAATTTCGAATTATTAGTGTTCTTCATGAACGAAACTACATATTTTTTCGGGAAAATAATATTCAACAATCTTTCCTTATGTATTCTCGTCTCTATAGTTGAAAATTATTTCATATGAATAAACACTTGTCCTAACAAATTGCATCGCATAAAATTCGAGCATTACTAGACGCAACCACCGGCGTAGTAAGACCACAAATATCAAACGCTGTAAGCGTATAGTGATGAGTCGGATAAGTTTTATTCTGCAATCAAAATAAGAGGAAAGGAGAAATAAAATATGTATCTATAACATTCGCAAGAATAATGTCAATATTAGGTCTCCGTGTAATCAAAAATTGCGCAGCCAACACGCTTATTACAAAAACTAGGATTTGGTATTCGCGCCACAGAGGCAACGCGCCAGTTAAACCTTTTATAGGACTACTACCAAATTTTGTTTTTATCTGTTATTGTTATTATAGTCAGGTGCCTGAAGGTCTCCCATCCCGCGCCCTTGTTGGGGGCCCTTTATCATGATGTAGAAATGTACCGTCTTAATCTCTAACCTTGGAAGCCCCAGGGATTTAAGGTTTAGATTGGGCAAATATGCTCTTTTAAGATAGCCTAGGCTGATGGCTGACATATCGGACCTTGTTTCATATTTTAATTTTCTTCCTTCACTTTCCCCCTTTCTGGATTTTAAATGTCAAATGACTGAAGCATAACTCAACAAGAGCTGTTGGAAATAAATCTCTATTAGCAATGTCAACAAAGTAAAAAAATATAATTATCATATAATATAAATATCATTCAATTCATAAATGAAATATTTAATTAGGTAGCGTAATTCTGAATAGCATGATACTTCAAAAAGTATTTTTAGGGAATCTTAACATAAAATACACTATCATAATATCCCAGGATATATCTGTCTGCTTCGTAGATCTCGAGATGGCGTCTGATAGGGTGAACTGGGAACACCTAATGAAGGTATTGCAGAAGATTAGAGTATACTGGAGGGATAGGCGACTTATTCGAAACCTGTACATGCCTCAGACTGCACAGGT
>LYUA01000357.1:450579-463244 GCA_002093875.1 Calopteryx splendens
TCCTGATCTCTAAAATTTCATATAAGTTCTCTCCCATCTTCCATACTTCCATTTATCTTTCCTTGAATTAATTCTCTTCATAAAGAATGATCGCTTTCTTCAAAGCTCTCACCCCCAAATGATTTCTTTTCACACAATAACTTCCCTCAAATACCACCCCTATTCCATTTAAAGGCTCATTGCGAGAAACCTGTTATTTTTTACTACTGAGAATGACATTGAAGGCATTGATGTCAATCTTTTGAAAACCTTTTATGTTTCCAGAATTGTTTGTTTTTACCATTAAATTTGGATGAGTTTTCTCATTGATTAAATAAAAATGTTGATCACACAAGCATTACCTTATGCTAACCGTTAGCTAATACTAAGACCATTGGCATGTGAAATTCACACAACATGGGAGGGGGGGATCACACTACTGCAGTTCCTGTCTGCAGTTTTCCAGAATGATCTAGCAACTGGAAAATCACATAGCTTTGGTGAAGCTGAGGGTGGCCAGAGGAATCACCCGTAATAGAACCTGGACCCTCAGATTAGTAGCCCAGTGCTCTACCCACTGGATAACCATGCCCCTTTTCAATCACATATGAGGTACATTTATTTTTCTTATATATTTTAAATTATTTTGAGGAAGTGGCAGTCCTGATTTTAGAAAGCCAAATAATTTTTTAACGTAGCCACATGTTTGAACAAACATAGTATCACATTTTGAGCATAGTGTGGTTTAATTTATTGTTGATTGGGAATCACTGATTGTCCAATTAAATTGCTGCAGAATTATCGTTATAATATGCCAGGAGAAAAAACTCTTCCTTCCTGTATATATACAAAGGTTGTCCTTCACTTTATGCTCCACACAAATGACAACACATAATTTTCACAAAAAACTAAAGATACATGGCCCAAAAACGCATCGTCACAACTGTTGTACAAACGACAATAATTCACAATTTAATATGTATAAAAATAATAGTTCATATGAAAGAGGTCACCATTATGTACGTTAAGAAAATACTGGGTAAAAACTTACCATGCGCTTTCCGTTGGTAGAAACATTTTCCGTTATCGTTGTGAACTTTCCGACATCTTCTATAACATTGAATGCCACAGTAAAGAACATATTTGTATCTAAATCTTTGGATGTCTGCCAAAGAGAATTTAAAATTCAGCTACATTTTTAAAACTTCTCTAAATAATTTTCTCTGATTATGTCATACTTTCGTAAATTACCGCTGTCTTGAACGGAAGTACACAACGCAAACATATGAGTAACGTTTCTACCGGTGAGTCGTCTGAATGAGTCGTTCAGTTTTTAATGAATCGTTCATTTTCGTGTAGAAATATGTCCGAGGTGTAGTGTGGGGACGATAATTAATTGGGTTAAGGTATTTGTGTGTGTTCTGTCTATGCCCTCTCTCGCTTAAAGAAGAGTACTTTAAGCTAGAGAGATGACGTTATTTCATTTCGGTAACTGTTTAGCTTTAGTTTACGTTCCTTACTACTTCACCTACAAGTATTCGGGCCTGTAAGTAATTAGTGCTCCGTTACATGATTCATTGTTTTTTATGATTATAATTTACCTTATATTCCGTATATTATGCCCTATATGTTTGCATTATGGAAATTAATGTTTGATATTTTCGCCATAGGTCAGAATATGGAGCATTTTGGAAATGTATACAAGCCGGTGGAATATATGTGTTTACCCAGCTCTGTAAAATGTTGATCCTTGCCACCTTTTTTCCCACATCAGATAATGCAGGCCAAGATGAAATTGACTTCATTGGGGTATGAATTTTTCCATAGTCACATGACATGGATAAGTAACACTTTCAAATTTAAAATGATAAATACAATTTTGAATGCTTGCAGGAATTTTTTAAGTCGACCGTCGATCTGGCAGATTTGGTCGGATTGTACCTAGTGCTTATTGGAATACCCGGAAAAGGCCATGCTAAAGTTCTCACCGCTGGAGTGGGATGGGCTGGAGCCGAGCTTATACTAACCCGCTGCTTGCTTCTGTGGGTTGGAGCTAGGGGAGCAGAATTTGACTGGAAATACATCCAGAAGAGTTTAGATTCTAATGTCAGCTTAGTAAGTTCACGTTTATTTATTTGCTTATGCACATATATAGTTTCCAAGATGCTACAACTTATGCCTTTAAATATAATTCAGCATAAACGACTGCCTTACTACAAGAATAGAAGCAAATTACCTAAAGGGGCATTCCATGGCAACTCAACCCATTTTTGGAAGCCCCCACACCAACCATTTCCTTATTTTTTCCCTGAGAGCATTTTTTGCCTTGGCGCAAATACAAAATATTTATTATCAATGTGAATTTTTTTCTAGATATCACTGACACTCATGTAAAAATTTCGATCAAAGCAAAGTAGACATCTTCGAATCCCTGTGTAAATCAGACTGGAAGAGTAACACTAGTGAAATTTTTGTATTTTTTAGAGAAATCGTACCCTATAACCCAAAAATGTTGTCAAAATCATTCTCAGATTTAAACTTTCTGTTTTGGCTATTCAAACATTGCCCATTCAACTCATTTTATACATGTTGTTCATATATTAAGCATAATTATCCTTATAGATAAATAGGTTCAGCCATTGAAAAAGTTGCCATTCAGAAAGTGGTACTGCTTATTTTATTGCCATTTTTCTTTTTTTTTAATAGCTTGAGGAAGTTATCTCTTCTCTTGTAATTCTTTTCCAGTGATGACTTTTCGCCATATCAGTGATGCATTTACTCTACTGTTAGTTGAGTTCCAGTTCCTTACTAGAACTAGTGTGCCCAGTTTTTCTACATTTTTAATTTGCTTTTTTCTTTCATTTTATTGTTGCGCAAAATATTTCCCTGGAAAGTGCATAAGTTGAACTGGAAAACTTGGTGGGTAAAAGGAAATTCAAATGCTAGGGGCACTATACTCTCTGGGTTATTATGCCCACCCTCCACACATTCAGTAAATGCAATTTATTTGGATTTTAATTGTACCATATATTTTATTATATTATAATTTATTTGTTAATTTTCATTCTAAGTGTGATTTTATGGCAAAGCTGTAAGTTTCTAAGGCTAACATATTTCATGGGCTCTACTATGTATTTCCAACAAAACCTGAGTCACTATATACTTTAACTGCTTCTATAATAAATTATTTTTTCAGGTTCAACATGTAACAACGGCAACCCTAGTATGGCTCTGGTCAAGGCATGATCTCAATCGATCTCTATTTCCGTTAGTGGTGGCCATGTTGGCAATCAGTAATTACAAACCTCTGCTAATGGAGGCCTTAGCTCAATCAATGGGAGTTGGCCCATGGGTATCATTACTCATCCGGGCTGTAATTACAATTTGTCTGGGAACAGCCACTCTTCAAATATATGCAGGCCTTGCCCAAACAATTGGCCTGTATTGAAACATTTTTGAAGTTGATTATTTCAACATAAAACCTATTGCCACATATATGAGGCCTGTTCTAAACATAAGTATCGTTTTTGTATTTAAAAAACGTCACACATGGTGTTTTTATTGGAATTTATTTTTCCATGAAAGATGTCATTAAGTATTTTTTAAGTGCCGACATAATTTCCACCATTGTTGAGGCACTTGTATCAGGAGAAGTTTCTTTATTTCCCCTTCAAAGAATGGAGGAAACGCTCCCTCATTCAAGAGGCTCTAAAATTAGCCCTCTTAAAATTCTGGGAAATTCACTGCGTAGTATTGAAATTCTGAAATGCCAATTCTCACAAACTCCTTGGTTCGTCATGCACATTCATTCAGTTTTTGCTGAACTGTCCTAACCATTCCATCACTCATTGCATTGTTGCCATTAATCTCAACAATCTGCCGATGAATTTAATCAGGTTTGAGCTTTCTTGCATTCAGAAATCAGAAAACACTGTATTTCACAGTCGGCGGGACCATCTATTGGCTTAAACATTGCAAAAAATCATAATAGATCCAGCAAATACCTCAACATGGCAGAAGTGATGTTGACATTATTTTAAGATATGCGCTTTCATGTAAACAAATTCAAACAAAAATTCCATGCATAAAGTTTTTTATACAAAAATGTTACTTAATTTTTGAATGCACCTCGTCTAAAGATCAATTTTTACATTTGTTATTTCCAAGGAAAATTTGTCATTTGTGAACTGTTCTGGTAAAGGTGATTTTATTTGCTTCCACTAAAACTGTCGTTTTTGTGATTTATTTATGTATTTTTACTGAATAAATTTCATGTTACAAGTTGTTAATTTTGTAAAATAGCATTTTTGTTCCATTTGATGAATACCCTAATAAATTTTTCTTTTAACATATTTTTTTAGTATGGAAATGCCATCACAGCATAATTATTTTATTTTTCATTTCTAGAATAATTTGCAATTGAATACACTGAATCATTGGGGTGTATCCCTGTCATTTTATACTTTTCAATTGTTTCTGCCTCTGTACATGTGTTACACTGTCAATCCTAAAGTTGACTAAGGATTATACTAGGTTACAAAACATTGGTAATTTTCATATTTTTCATCTGAAAAATGTTACGTAATCACGGGAATAAATGGTTTCAACAAATCAAGGTTTATTTTTTAAAACAAAATTATTATGATTGTAACTCGCAGGGAGCATTATATATCACACTATTGCTCATGATATAGCTGAATTAACATTCCTATTGTTTTGAACTCCCATGTTACTTATACAATCAAATGGAGAAATGAACATCATCGAATAAGAATAGTCTTCCCCACGCCACAGCTTGATGACTTATTCTCTTACTTGTACTATGAATGACCATCAGGAATAGCAATTAAAATTATTAAAAAATAATTATATATTAGATGTTTTCATCAACATCAGATATCCATTCTACCTTTTTTTTAAGATGACCATTAGTAATTGCAACATTGAGAAATATTTTTAAAAATTGGGAAAACGAAAGCAACATAGAAACAAAAATGCCTTCATTAAAAATTTGATTAGCCATCTAAAATATTAAAATAAAATAATAATCAGCAATTTACTCAAAAGTTGTTTTTTCTTCCTTTCATTATTGGTTTTTCCAAGGTTTGGTGCCTAGGACAAGAAAACTTGGTACCAGTGCCTAGGGAGAAAATCTTAGGGACAGATCACATTGAGTGAAAAAAAACTAGGTGCCAGTACCGTAGGCAAAAATCCAATGTATTTTTCAGAACTGTACCAACCCTGCTATTGACATAATAGTCTTTGGGAAATGGCACCTCAATACCTAGGTTATGCATCCTATGCACGAAATAATTCACTGTACTCAAGTACCAGAAAAATTAGCTGGATTTTTCTATATGGTAGTTAGGTTTTTCAAGTGTCTTGCACCTGGTACAAGAAGTTGATTGGTCACATTAATCTCAACCCCTTGGGATTTTGTTGAGCCAAATAAGAAATGAAAAGATGTTCAATCTGCCTGGGACCTCTGCACACTCATAAGCTTTGTAGTCCTCATAGTATTTCACATTTGGTATTGAGGGAATCGGATACTCTCAACATGATGGTTATTGGTTAGTATTTGCCCATTCTATGTAATACAAGTCAGGCAATGTGGAAGAAGCAGTCGATTTCAACACAAGGCTGAGGGTGAAATTATTTCAAATTCTGCATTTGTTGCTCTTAGCTATTGCAGTGGAAAACCACTACAACTTGACTAAGGAGTAGAGATCACCAGGGAACCTGGTTTGTAATCACATATGAGTTACATCATCAATTGCTAGAAAACTTCCAACTAGTGAGTGACTCTTGACTCCCAGTCTACAATAGCCTCCTTGAACCCCTTTGGTATGTCACACTGATGGTATTCAGCATTACTCAAGCAAATGTTTTTTTTAGAAATTCTGTCGGAGTAATTTAAAAAAGTAATACATTTGCATAGTTTAAACATGAGAAGGAATTTTTCTATTAGCTTTACACACATATTTCAAAATGTTGAGTCAGTCAGTCATAAATGACATAATTTATGCCTTGATAAAGTTTAATTTCTGCAACTTTGGTTTTACTGAAAAGCTGAAAGCTAAATTCTCAGCTAGAATTATATTTTTGGAGTCTATCAAGTGAATTTTTAAAACTGAGGTTTCCTATATCATAACTTTCTTCTTCACAAAAATACTCAATTCCCTGACCAAAACCAGATTACCTAAGCTATGAAAAAAATGCCAGTTTACAAGGCATCAGTTTATCGCACAGAATCTCTTTAGTAACATTGTAGCTACAGGAGTTGATCACATCATGAATAGATTTACGATCAATACCCTCTTTAAAGATGTTTATGTTTGGAAGAAACTCTTTGTCTCTAATGGCTAGAGAGGTAGATTTGTTTATCCAGCAAATTTACGGGGCACATGGCAAGATACAGAATACTTTGATATCACTTTTGCATGCAGGCACATCCATAAAATTCCATGTGGGTTGGGATTCTATCCTTTAACGTAAGGTTGGTCTCCATACCTGTTTTGAAAACAGTTTCCCGTATGTAATCAACAGGTTTGAATGCATACAAATCCTGGATCTTTGGTGCTTTTTAGATGTCTCAAGATTTCTAATCACCTTATGATGCCGCACACCATGCTTACTAGTGGTGTTGAACAGATAAGTCACAAAATACTTTCAACCAAAAGTGAGAGCATGGTTTTGGAGTGGGGAAGGGGGCAAAGAAAAGATTCCTTTGACAGCTACTAGGTGATTGCAGCACTAGAATCACCTGTCAACCACTGGGCAACTTGCTAGTGTGTGCTTTATGAGCACTTGAATGAATTTGCAACAACATTCCATGACTTCTGTAAAGGCATTTTTCTCAATTTTCACTGACTTTCCCAAGATTTCCAAGGAAACAAAAAAAATTTCCCCAACTTTTCCATGACCTTAGACCACTCTGTAAAAACCACATCTTCCATTTCACCATTTAATTGTCTATACTATACTCCATTCAAAATATCTTTGTCACTCAGGAGTAGGGGGAACAGAATGGTCACAGTCACTTGACCTTTTTGGGAACCAATAGCAATGAAGCAGGTGTGGCTTAACCGACGAAAATTTCATTTGCTCTCCAACTTTCACTGTGTGCACTTCAGCTCTCCCTACACATTGTTGCAAAGGATAGTTGTGTGTCGACCATCATGCCTGGAAGTCTGCCTTGTTTCGCGTGCATTCCGAGAGAAACGGCAATGCTGTTGTTGTGCCGCCCCCCTTCTGGATGAGCCTCCACCCCCTCACAGCAGAGGCTCTCGGCAAGTTGCGAGTTCACCCAAAATGTCAGTGACAAAGATATTTTGAATGGATAATGGGAAGATTATAGAGCCATTCCTCAAAACTGCACAAAGAACAATAGAAGACTAATATTAGCAGGCACATAAAACACATTTTCAAGAGGTTTACACTAAGAAACTTCATAAATCACAACTTTTAACATTATGCCTATGAATACTGAAATTATGGAATATGTAATGATATGTAGATGGCTTTCAAAATTATGACATACCTGCCACACCCAATGACTTACTACCTACCATTTTTCACATAAAAAACACTGTAATCATACAAAATACTAAGTAGTGTTAGAATAATAAGCAGTTGGTAAAATACTACCTAAAACAGGTAATATACACAGTGTGATGGTTGAACTGAGAATTCAAATATCAATTGGAAGTACCAGGTTTGAGTCCCACATATGCAAAGATTTATCCAAGTTCAACCTTGTTGATTATAATTGATTTTATATTACTCTACTTCAACAACTAATAAAGAAGGTGTGCACTTCATTCTAGAATCAATGATGAGTTAGAATGAATAAAAATAGTACCTAGTTTAAGTAAGTGGCACATTAAACCTTTATTTAAAGACAATTTACAGAAAACTTAAATTACATTTTATTTTATAATGGCTGTAATCACACGCATTTGGGTTTGTAAATGTTACAAAATATGAATCCACTTCTCCCTACGAAAATATCCTGGACTTAGTTAAATCACTTTTTCTTCTGAAATTTGATTTCAAGATAACCTAACTTTTCACAATGCCTTTGTGTAAAAAAAATAAAATAAGTTTTGGAAGAAATATTTACAGTTAATTCACAAAAATGTATTGTTTTAACTAAGGAAGAAAACACTTGCCATCAATTTATCAAGTTTTCTAAAATCTATAAGTCTCTCTTTGAGTTAACTCTGATATAAAACGATATCTTACATTGCAATATTTATTTCACATCTTTAAAAAATGTTGACTAACAAAGATTAAATACCTAACATTCCAGTAAAAATTTACACGAGTGCCTTTGGAATTTACAAAAGGTTAAAAAGGGTTGTATGAATATACCCTAGTATCATTTCTGAGAGGATCATGTTAACATTTTTCCATTTATTTTCATTTTTTAACATTGTACAAATTCAACTTCTATCAACAAAGAATCAGCCACCCTCATCATACAATTAGTGCTGCAAAATAAATCTTTTCTAATAAGTAGCATTAAATCTTAACAAAATCAAGCATTTTGACTTCCCTGATGATCACTAAATTATTTAGGAAAAGTCCTGAAAATCAGATATTTACATTTTATCTCATTAAAATTTCCTAGAGATACGCCTGAAAAGAGTTGACTAACTGATATATTGAGAAATAAAAGTGATGTACAAAGAATTGGAAGTTTTATGAAAATGACCCCACAGAATAATAGCATTGTACTTAGGATATTCAAAACATTTCAGGGAGTGTGAATACCTAAATCATTAAATCAAGGAAAGAAAATCATCAAGTTATTGTTTCCAACCATTAAATTCACACAGCAATAGAACTCAATAATTACAGTGTATTCCAGTTCACCATTATATTTAGTTAAATAAAATAAATACTGAAATTATAGTAGTAACAGTATTTCTGACTGAGAAACACAACAGAACTAACATCCTTGAATTCTGAAAAATCAGCAAAGTTCATAAAATAAAACAGCCAAAAACAGAAATATTAAGTAGTATTATAACATCAACAATTATATTTCACAAAATCCTTAATCTGAAATAAACATTCAAAGAAATGAGTTCCATTTATTCAATTTCAAATACTATTTAATTCCAAATTTTAACCGGGCATGAATTAATTAACAGAAAGAGGGATGAAATAAAATATATTTAAGGATTCATTATACCATCAGTATTCCTTGATGATAAAAAAAACCAACATTACAAGGTTTTACCTATGAACAATAGAAATTGAACTTTTTACACCAACCGTTACAATATTTACTCAAGGAATTTTCTTAAACCAGATCTGAAAAAAAATTTCAAACTCGAGTGACACAGTTTATGATGGGGAGCACTGTACCCTACGAGGAGACTCCTCCTGATCATCACTGTCAGTGTCATCATCAGTCGATGCATCATCCGTGGGCAAACCAGCCGTGGAAGACCCACCATCACCACCACTGCCTCGATTACCAGCTGCTCCTCTCGCACCAAGGCCACAGTCATTTGAAATCCGATTATCACGCTGCTGGTGGAGCTGGAAATTGAAAAGACAGTGTTGCACATTCATTGTCATTGAGGTCAACACAGTCATTGAGGATATGATATTGGTAGGTAGCAGGAAGTTATAGAAAATCTCGATTCATATATTGAATTTCAATGTAGCAGAATGAATGAAGGTCCTCATTTCATTAGATGCTCACAATTCTCTTTTTACCATTTGTCATATCTCCAATGATGTATGAGATACTACCCAAGGTTGTTGAGAATTGAAATATTCCACCCCAACCAGCAGCAGTACAAACTTCTACCACTGGAATTCCACTTGGTGTGTATCTCAGCTGCCATTATACTAAGCAGTATCTTCATGAGTGCACGTGTTTTTTTTATTTTCTATTGTTCTCGTTACCTCATCTTCTTCTCTACCTGGACTTCTGAAATGTCTTCCACTGTGATGATTGCTTCTTTGTTTCAGGGTCAAAAACCAACACCCATGTTTCATCTGCTCCTATGATTCTGGACAGGAAGTTTGGGTCATCTCAAACAGTTGCTTGCACCTCAGTGCACACCCTCAACACCATGGTCTTGGGACAAATTTTGTCACAATTTATCTCATGTTCAGTACATCTGCAAGAAAGCTTTGATGTGTCCCATATGGCAGTCCAACCCTATTATAAATGTCATGGAATGTCTGCTTTCTGTCCTCAAGGATCACTACATGCACTTTCTTGATCATTTCTGGAGTTTTGCATGATGGCAGTCAACCCAAATGTTTGTCATCGTCTATAGACTCCTGGGTATCTTTGAAATGCTTACACCACTCACATTTTTTTTCCTTGGGTTAGGACTTGCTCACCAAAAGCCTCCTTTAGCATTCGGTGGGTTTCAGTCGTAGTTTTCTTGACCTTGAAACAAAACTTATTACTGATAAACTTAGCTTAACGTCAGCAATTTCGGAATTCGCAGAAAGAACAGAACACAGTGTGACAAAAACTAAAAAACATATGCACTCATGAAGATGCCACTTGGCAGAGCAGCAACTGAAATACACATTAAGTGGCATCTAGCGGCAAAAGTTCGTACTGCTACTGGTCCAGGTGGAATATTTAAATTCTCAACAACCTGGGGTAGCATCTTGCACAACTTTTTAAGCTCCAATTTGGAGTAAATATCTAATAAAGCTTGCACCGCCAATACCCTCCACCCCTCATGTATGAATCAGGTATCCAGGAGTATGGATTAAAAGTAAGAGGAGTAATTCATTTTCTTTTTGATAGCTGATTTCATACAGATTACCTTTTTTGGTATCTGAATAGGTTAAATAAAAATTATCTTTACCCTTCTCTCAGTGCGGCGAATATGGCGCCAGAGAATCCACAGCATCTGTCCATCATATGCATCAGGATCTCGTTGTCGGTCATCATCACGGTCTTTGTGGTTCAATATCACAGCCTAAGAAAATATTGATACGAATTACGCTATAGCATCACTATTTCTAAAATGTAGCAATTAATCTACATAATGGTATAACACATTAAGCCTAAGCTGGTTTGATAGGTGAGGCGAGCTCACCTAGTACTAAGCCTTATTCAATGTGAAATGCATATGTACATTCAGAAAAGGGAGATCAGATCCTATCTCTATGCCACACGTGGTTTCCCATAAGACTTCTGTAACCAAAAAAATCACAACTTTGGTTACTATTAGCCACTATGCTCAGGACAGAGAGACATTTCTGATGAGGAAGGATTTCATTCACAGGGCAAACTCATTATTTATAACTTATTAATGAGCTGTGAAAAAAATTGTAAATATGCATCTGCTTCCGAGCTCAATAAGCCTTAACGAAACACTTGGTATTTCCACATGTAAGTACATATCTTATTCACGACCTACGTTTCAAAGCAAGGGTCATCATCAGGCGTGGATAGCTGGGTTGCTAGAGCAGGAACCCGTTGCCCTTGGTCATTGGAGGTATGAGAGGTTGAGAAGGGGTGAGTTGGAGGAAAATAACATGCCATTAAGAATATCAATCACAATTAGATTTCATGCTGTTAAGGATTTCCAACTGCTCAAGAGCATCTGCTCAAGAGCATCTGCTCAAGCTCCCTTCTTCTCTGGGTGCTTAGAAACATAATTGATTTTTTTAATTCTTGTGATATAGAAGGGTTACAAAGTTATATTACATATGCATAGCTTCCTAAATTTAAAACTTTATTTATTTACTATGGACAACACAAGCTTTGGTCAAAATAATTACTAATGTACTAGTCACTTTTTGCAAACCACATTGACAACATTATTTCTCAACATTCTGCTTCCAAATTCATGCTAAGGTCAGGAATAATATATACCCGTTCACTGACCACATTTGAGAAAGGAATGCAGAATTCTCCACGGATGCGGATTTGCTCTTCATGCTAAAAAGAACATTTACGGCACCGGCCTCATTCTCTTCACAATGTCACATAAAAAATACTACATATGTAAGGTAAGATGACCCCCAGGAAAACTTTGCAATGGATCACTCCAGAGAAGAGGAATTTTCAGAGCATGAGAGTGAAGGTTTGAGTTGTTGCAGTGTTGCAATTAAAATTCAATGGATCAAAAATCTCCTCATATTGCTAAATAAAACACTCCCTTCATCTTCCGAGATTAAACTTACTAATTTTGAGTTAAATTTTGCACCCACTACTTTAAATTCCCATTATATGGAAGACCACTTGAGAGCTAATTTCAAATTGCAAGCTATGTTTTATGACCAAAAAACCACATTACTGACAAGTATGTAAGAATTTTTAATATTACCAAAATTTATTAGATGCAAGTTTATGAATTAGGTAATTAGAATGATGAGGCCTCTAAAATCACTACCATTTTTAAAAGCTTTTCATGTTCAAACTAAAATACATCAGAAAATTTTATGGTACTCATCTCATTAACTGGCAAGTTTTTTTTTAAAATACTTAATACCACTTCCACCCTCTTCTACATCTTTAAGATACATATAACACTAAATCCTCTATTCATGCACCCACATACTGTGTTGATTCAAACCAGTAATTCCATGCAGTCATGACTGGTAAAGAGTACATTAGTGTATATGCGAAAAATTCACTATAAAAATCATTTGCCTGAACCGGGACTCGAACCCGGATCCCTCGATTTCCG
>LYUA01000357.1:476235-487552 GCA_002093875.1 Calopteryx splendens
ATTATTATTACTGATACTGCAGAGCAAGCTGAATATTAAAGGAAAGCTAACATTCCTTCAATCACAAAGGGAACATTGGACCTGACTGAAAAGAGAAAAAAGCACAGGGACTTAAGAATGGAATGATATTAACCTTCAACTCTCAGTTGGTCATGCATGAGTCTGCCAGATTCAATGATTATTTTTCAGATAATTACAGAACAGTTGGGTTTGTGTTCTACAGGCTCAAGGCAATTTCCATAGGTACATATCTTCCATAGTTTAATTGCAAGTTGACTGCCTCATGGGTGACAATCCTTTCTTTGGTTGCTTCAACTTGGGCCTAATAGACCCAGTGAGTCTGTGTTACATATACTTTTCATTGGGCCTGTTCACAGCCTTTGGCAATGCTTTGTACAAATTTTCAGGGATCATTTTTCCAATTAGTATATATTGTCACAAAAGACTTACATGAAGACATGAGAAATAGTTATTTGGTCTCATAAACAAAATTGAAATTTATTGAACTGCATTTTCAACCTTCAGCTGCAATTAATAAGATTGTTCATCAGAATATTTTGGAGTAAATGTGTTGAAGTGAAATGAGTGTGAATGAATTAGTAGGAAAACTGTCATCTGTGACCATGTGAATAAAAATGTCAGAACTGCCAAGCATCAATTCACCAAAAGATTGAAAGCATAGCTATGTGCAGTTATAACAGCGTTAATAGAAAAATATCTATGTAGTTACTTAAAAGAGAAATTGTTCATTTTTTTATTTCCCAATATAATAAACCTTCTGGTATTCCTTTGAAGTCTTCATACTTCCTTAATATTCTAGATGAGCAATAGGAAAAAATACTTGAAATTATCTATTTACGGGGAGAGTTAATTCCGGAATCATAGTAGAAGTGATGAGATTATTTACAAAGAACGAAATGCAAGGAAGGAGAGATGAAAAATGTATGCAAAAAAATCAAAACAACCTGGTAAGTGAAAAGTTATAGCATATTCATAGCACCAAGTAAGTTGTAGTAGCTTCTTTCTTTTTTAATCTTTTTACTGAACATGGCTGGTGGAGTTTACCATACAACATTGCTTTTAAGAAATAGTATTTTTGACAACAATTTTAGATTTTATAAAATGTTTTCACTACTGAATACTTTTTATGCATAGGTATTTATATTTTAGATACACCAAGAGATAAGATCACTTCTCACAGTAAATAAAATGAGATTTAGAAAGTTACATGACTGCATATTATCCATGCAGTAGACAAGACTTCAATTCCAGTACTTTTTTTGGTCCAAATCAAATTTTAGTCCTTGCACATATGTATAAATAAAAATATTTAACCCTAGAAAATTAAATACCAAATCTATGCAAATGTACAAATTAATAAGCTTGATGGCTCAGAAAAAACACACAAATTTGGAATTTCCACTTGGGTTGAAAGTACCTCTTCGCGGTCTTTCTTCAGAATTTAATAACTGACCTTTTGGCACTTGTCAGAATTTTCAACCAGTACATTTTTCAACCCAACCCTCTTTCAAATAGTGTAAAATGAAGTTTTCGAAATACATTTATCTTTGTAGTTTTTTTAGGTTTCTCTTATAGCACCAAAAAGCAGGAAAGTTTTCTCAGAATCTTACCCTAATATGATTTTACCCAATTCCTCAATCCGGGGAACATACCCCCTGAAAAAAATACCCCCCATGGAAACAATGATGACTTATCAGGAGATTAAAAGATGAACATCTTTACTGAGTAATAAAGGAACATAACACCAGCTTCTACATGGTTCTCGAGAAATTTAGATCACTTGGGTAACTATGTACTAGTGACAAAAAGAAGTTACCACCTTGAACGCAAAAATTTACGAGGGATTAGAGTAGATAAGACACCCAGAGTCCCAAAAAATCATTGTTTAAATTTTGTGAATCCAATGTCATTGAACTGTGGCCAGCTATAGAAAGCATATGGGGCGAAAATCTCAGGATTGTAAGAGTCGGTTACGTTTTCTGGGAGAATCTTTGATGAGCTGATGTCCGTCACTCTCCTCTTTGAGAAATGGTATCTCTTAAAAAAATCACAGCCTGAATAATTCTCAATTTGTTTTAGTGCATCTCTTATGTATCACCAAGGAATGGAATTGTATGAGGAAAAAAGAAATTAAACTTCTATTCCAAACTCCGGATCAACTGATTTACTGCCCGCAAGGCTGGCCTCTTACCCTTCTTTCTTCAGATCCATCAGAACTACCTGTTCTCACACCAGGACATTTCTTATCAGAGGATCACTAGAAGCAGTTCCTGAGAAGGACCATTTTCACACCACAGTTAATAGACTGTGCAGATGGAAAAAGGTTCAAGCTTTCTCACAACATATATGGTAAATATGGCACCATACGTTGCAGCCAAGAAAAAGTGTACTATATACAGTAAAGGAAGGGGACTTAAGTGTTGTTGCATGAACCCAATTATCGACCTCTTCTGTGGTGTTTAGCTAAGGTTACCTCAACATTCCCTGGTCAAGATGGAATCATGCAGGTAGTTCAATTTCATTTCTCAAGAGGAACTTTCTCCTGGCCTGATGTGAAAGCATTTTCTTGACCTAATGATCCATAACCCTAACCCTTTCCACATAATCTCATGTGAACCAGACTTATTTTAATAACTATTAATTTTTGTTCTGCTCTTATCTTTTTCATGCATGTGACTTTGTTGAACTAATAGTTCAAGGTGGGTTATGATGACATATCCGTTTGAAGGCACACTTTTTTCTGTTGTCATTTTTAGTTTTTTTTGTCTGATGACAGGAGCTGTCCCTTATCACAAGATGCACTGAACACTCAATCAGCTGCTGGATAAAACATCAAAGTGATGAGAATGCACCACCTCTCTCTCACAATGGCTACAACTGACTGGTTCGTCATCATTATTCTCCTGGTCCACCACTCATCTGCCTTGCCTTAAGCTCTACGGCATCCTATATCCCTGCATGCTTTATCCTACTTGCTACACTCCCACACACTCCACCCCTGCTCTTGGCCCTGGTGCATTCCTAGATATTGATTTGCGGCCCATCAGAATCTTGCATTTAATTTTTTGTCATGTTGCATCATCAAACTTTTATTAGATTATGTTTAAATTTTAACTTTTGGTAAAACTTGTGTTTTCAAATCTCATGCCTTCCTACAAGCTTTAATGCACTAGTATGGAAAATTAAACACAAATGAGATACCAGGTTTTATCTTAATATTAATGTTTCTTTTTTTCAATTTTTCACCAAGTTGGTTGCCCCATCTACGAAGACTCTTTGATTAGAAAATCTTATTGCTTTAAGAAATGTGAAAACATATCAAAAACCATACGAAAACTGAACACCATAATATTAAGCTACATGAATTTTTTTTACTGATTCACTTACCTGAAATACATTACTTCTGTGGCCACTTTCATACTGCAGAATTTTCTTTCCTAAGGCCCAATCCCAAATAATGATCTTTAAGTCATCAGAACCGCTTGCTAGTCTTGATCCACTGCTGTTGAAATGAAGAGTATTAACACAACCATTATGACCTTCCAATCTGCTCATCAGTTCAAGTCGTTGGACGGCATGCAATGATCCATAGCATCGGCGTTGGAAAAGTTCAGGACCTGCTACATTGCCCCGACTTCCCTTTTGCCTGAAATTAATTGGGCATTATGATTAAGAATGAAATTTAACAAGACAGACAATAATCCCTTCATTTTATGACACCAAATTCTAAGTCTGGGCAGCATTCCTAGAAATTACAAATTTCTCAGCATGATGCATCATAAATGACTTTATTTAGATTAACCAACAAATACATAATGATGAAAGGCAAAGGGTGAAGCAGACAATACCTACCTGTTAATAACTTCCTGCATGACAAACCACTTGTGTTTTGGCTTCCCCTTCATCAAAACAACGGCGGATATTTCAGTAGCCTCACTATCTGAGGACTTGATATCACTTTTTCTTTCTTCTGAATTCGTGTCGCTATCACTATCCCCATCTGAATCATGCGAGCTATTATGATCTGCATCTGCGAATGGACTTGACAATCCTTCTTCCATTTCAACATCTGCACTTTCAGACACCGCACCATTTTCTTGACCTAGAGGATCTGCACTCTTCTTTTCATGCGTTTCTTTCTCCTCCTCTTCAGTCTGTGGATTTGAGCAAGAAGACCTCCCAGATTCCTTATTTGTAGATTCCTCATCACTGCTGACCTCTCCTTCAGGAATTCCTTTTTTCCTGTAATTTCTATTTTTTGCTTTTGAATTTAACTTTGGAAAAGCTGCCGTGGACGATTTGTCGTCTTTAGCGAGTGCCTCTGCTGTCTTTTGCTTTTTATTTCCATCGTCATCTGAGCTAACTTCAGACTTTTCAACCGATATGCCACTGTCATCTTTCTTCATGTGTCTTTTTAAACACACCTCAATCGTAGCAAGCATCTCTGGTCCAACGCTGTCATTTTCCGTGGTGCAAGGTGATTCAAGGGATCCCTTACCCTCTGAACTTGATCCATTTTCTGCTTTCTCACCACTACATACAGAACTTTCGTTATCAACATCCATATTTACTTGCGAAGCTGAGGCCATTGCATATTAATGTCTAATTAAATGATAACACCATTAATGAATTCCCTGGCATACTTCATAATTACATGGACTACCGTAATTGAGTAACCTCCCACTACTGTGTTATCGCACACAACAGAGATCCTATTCAATTGGTTTCAACACATTCACCCCTATGCGACGTATTGTTCAACAATACAAAACTCGATGAACTCTGCATGAAACACTGATTAACAATATTAGGCACAATTTAATTCCCTACGAAATCAAAATAGCTGGAGAAATGTAATCAAATATACACAACAGGCTTATACTCATTCACAGTTTAATTCGCAAAACAATTGTAAAATTATTTCAGGCCGGCCATATTGATCCTTAAATAGAAATGCAATGAACATCGTAAAGAACGAAGTGGGTTGCACAAAAACAACCAATAGCACCTTTATTAAATTTTGAGTCAAAAAAAAATATCACACAGACTAACAACACTGGGATCAATGCTAAGGTATGACTTTTCAGATCAATTCATTTGACGTATGACACCCTCACTTATCACCATTAAAAACAAACAATATCGTTTCCTTCTTGTTACAGCTGACTGTAATAACATTCTCGTTCCACAAGCTGTCACTGCAGTGGAGACTCTACATAGACTCGCATCGTATATCTGTACAAAGATAGCAGTGAACATCTAAAAACATAGTGCCTTTCAGAACTGTTGGAACACTATTTAGTCAACAGTAGGTATTATAGTGAATTATTCATAATAAAATATGCTATCATATATATTTATCAGAGATTGAAAGCCTATACTTCATAAATTATAACGCTTCCCCGAGGATTTGAAAGAAGGTCTTTGTTTAGCGAACCTATCCTTTAAAGGCGGCGATTTTCATTTTGCACTTAGGGGTGTGCATTTTACCTCGCGTGCAAGTAAGCGTGTAATTGGTATCTTCAAAGTCAAGTGGATGGCTGGGCAATCTAATATTTTCCTTAATGTAGCATAAATATGTGTACTTATTTGTAATTATACAATCCTTTCAGTTCTTAAAATTGTTCACACGTATTTAAACCAAAAACGAATTTTTCTTCTCTATAGCAAATGCTTCAGCTTGGATCCTCTTCCCCTTCACGGGAATGGAAGAGCGATGAATTTGCACCTTTTATAATTTGGACCCAAGGATCAGAATTGCCACGTTGTGACATGCATACTTTGGCATCAATTGGAGATTTCAGCAAACTACAAGAGACTTTAGAAAGGTTTTTATGTATTAGTCTTTAGTTTATATGGGTGTTACATTTTTAGCTACACCAGCGTTTTTAAATAATATAAAGTATTTACACTTTAGTATTATAATGAACACTCGCATTAAACTGGTATATAAGTCTATTTATATTCACTCATTATCCTTTCGTGATTACTTAGATTATTTTACACTGCATTGATGAGATTTACGGAAAATTTCTGTTTATTCTCCTTACATTAGAGGGTAGGCTCTTTTTTTTCTATAAATGAAATGATAATGGTTTTTTAAAGCACTTGATCAAATGTTTTCCCAAGTTCTTTTTGACCACCCACTATAAATGTTCAATTTTATAGTTCTACTGCTTTTTCAAAATTATATTTTTATCTGGAATTTCAATGGCTTAAAACTATACCGCAAATAAGAAAAAGTGCATTTAGTTGAAAAACCATGTAAGGGAAACTTGTGATGGTAATTGCAGTGTAAAACATTAAGTGTAATCACAAACACATCAAGTTTATAATGTTTAATTTGTTTAAATGTAATTTTTAGTATAAAGGTTTCAAAAATTGTGATAGGGCATAAAAAATACAATTTCAACACTTAAGTAAGGGGGTGATTGTCCATCCCAGTCAGTAGAGGGAAATAATAGGTAAATAATCATGGGGAAGTGTTAATTTAACTCAATCTGAGAAATAGCTAAGAATCATTACATGAAGGGCAATGACATCAGGTGGTTTTCTGCGTCCTGGAGTTAAAGTCTAATCATGCACCACCAGTAGATATTTTACTGCCACCATACTTACTATAACTTGTTAACTCTCCATGGTAATTTGGATTCATTTACTCATTAGTTCTTTAGTTTTAAGAATTGTTGACACCAGCCCTCAATCCTTCCAGTGATACTTAATAACTTTTAAACTCTAGCAGGGAAAGAACTTCACTTTCCAAGAAGAATAAAGAGGGATGGACTCCATTAATGTATGCTTGCTTTAATGGGTGTTGCAAGACAATAGAACTGCTTCTGAGAAATGGAGCTGAAAAAGATGCCAGGAATCCACAAGGTCAAACTGCATTAATGATAGTGGCATACCATGGGCATTGTGAAGCAATAAAATTTTTCACCGAGGTAATTATCTCTAAGGTATAGTCTCATGACTTTGTAAATTGTAACATTGAGGTAATATAAAGTGAACAGCACTCATTTTTAATTCATAAAATTTTCCTGAATGGGATTTTACCTTAGGTTTTCTATATATACATGTGTAATTTGATATGATAAATTAAATTAGATTCATAGATTTTAATTGAGAGTAGACAGATCAGATATTAACTGTATAATTGGGGAAGAGAAAAAAATATTTTTTTAAGGAAAATCATAAAAGTAAGGTCTACAATATCAAAAACTCATACATGGTTTTTTTAAGCTTGTGTTTGTCAGGAACAAGAATTCTGTGAGGGAAAAATAAATACATATTTGAATTATTTATTTTGAACTATTTCTTATTGAATCCCTGCAATAGAATCTGTATAATCTAAGTGACTTAATACTATTTTCTCTTTTTGGAAGATACATTTTAAGGAGAAATTTAATATTTTGTATTTTTTTAAATGCTTTTCAAAAGAAGCTGCCAAATTTTTGCCAAGGAAGGCAACATTGGCATGCAAATAAATTATCTGCTAAAATAAACTAAACTTATAATCATGATGTGTGATATTTTTTTTATTCTTGGCATCATATTTCCATTAGAAGGCACTCATCAATGCTACAGATGACAGAGGCTGGACTCCCCTTTTCTATGCAGTCAGTGGGGGACACTTAAGTATAGTTAATATTTTGCTAAAAAATGGAGCTGATATAAATAAAGTGTAAGGGTGACTATCTGGATAAAGTGCTAGACAGTAAATCAGTTTCCATGTACTATTTACGTCTTCCTACATTTTCTCAGGGACAAGGTAAGTGGAATCACAGTGGCAATGATGGCTGCCATGGAAGGAAAGGAATCCATAGTGAAGTTCATTTTGAATAATGGAGCAGATGCAACAATAAAATCTTTGGAAGGAGAGACACTCAAGTCAATTGCCATTTGCAGAGGGCATCATAATCTGGCGCAAGCTGTGGAGCACTACTTGCCTGAAGGTTCAATACACATCTACTTAATGCTGGGGGATTTCTGTGTTTTGTCATAATCTACCATTAACTGCCCGACACAATATTTGCTTTAAGTGAGCATAGAGAATAATAATAGTTGATTCTCTCTCATTTGGCATTGCTCTAACCAGCCAATGCTGGTCTGTTTCTCTAAAGGCTGCACCACAAAAATGTATGCATGTATTGTGCCTGATACCTGGGCCACAGGTTTTTAAACATGTTCAACCCGGTGAGGGTGACTGGTGATTCACGCATTGTGCTTGTAAATTTACTGTTAGGTTTCAGAAATGGGTCCCACAAAGCATACATAAATGTGTCAGTTTCAAGGTGTTTGCAGTGCTCTAAATGTTCAAAGTATGATTTAAAATAACAGAAAATCATGTTATTAAAAATTCTTTTATAGTGAAATAATTATGTCGTGGCCAAAATGTTTGTTTCAAGTAACACATCAATGGTATCATCAGGCTTAATTTATTTTATTCGCTTGCTAAATTTTAAAAATGTGCAATAACTGATCCTTATTACAGCATACCTAGTCATTAAACATCTTTATAATCATAATCTTTATTCATCATTAGATGATTACATACCACAATAGATGTCGTCAACAAAATTAAATCACAAACAAATATATATAAATATGCATATTTACATTTTGAAAATTAGAAGATTAAGTCACTGTTGTCAGCTATGAAATAATCTTGGACACTGTAAAAACCTCTGGTTAACAGCCAGTTAAATAATTTGGTTTTAAATTTATACACACTAACACTAAATGCTGGAGAAGGTAGTTTGTTAAACAATTTGATGCCCATGCATTTTACAGAGTCATGGGTCTTGGTCAATCTATAATAATATGTATCTAGTTTCTGTCTGTGTCTCGTTTCATAGCTGTGTATATGGGACCCTGTTGGTAAATTAGTGACATTTTTTTTCACATCACAGAGGACGATGCATAATATACAGGCTGTACACATGAAAAGTGGTTTGCATTTAATTGATACCTATTCAATATTTCACTTACATGAATTTAAATGCATACTTTTAATGTTTCATTATATAACTCACCTACATGCTTTCTAAAAATGCCCACACTAACTGTTGAGAATGTAATTGTTCATCTTCTGATACAGCTCTTATCACTTTCTTGCAGTAGCACAAATACCCACTCATATCCACAGAAGAATAATGCAAAATATGTCTCGTTTTGGAGCAACGTCCCTTATTCAGGAAATGATTGTTAGCTATAGGCTTCCATCCAAAAAATATCATCCACAGCTTTGTTGTGGAAATAATCTTCTGATCCTGAAGTTGTTCATTGCTTTTTAAGGCTAAATGGCTAAATTAAGAATTTTAATTTTCCATCCCTTTACAATATTTAGAGCCTGCAAAAGAAGATGGAGTTGGAAGGAATAAGAAAAGCAGAGAGCCACGACAACCTCATGAACAACCAATAAGAATAGTTAAATCCCTACCTCCTGTTCCCTCCAGCATGGGATGCCCTACCAATCATGTTTTGCAGATAGGTACCTAAAGTCAAATGAACATTTAGACTTAATGTGTTCAAAATTCCACATAGAGAATAAGATATTCAAATATATGTTGGTAAGTATTATGTTTACAATTTATCTTTTTGTTCCAGCTTTGAAAGAAATTAACCTTACAAATATTTTAAGATTTTATAACCTGGAAAAATACCATCTAATCTTTGAAAAGCAAAAGATTGACCTTGATGTGTTTCTATCACTTACTGAGGATGATCTAAAAAAATTAGGAATAGAGTGAGTATTCATTTGATCAAATTTAGGTGCTTAATTGTGATAGAAGATACTGAAATATTTCCTTTTACAGACTTTTTGGACCTCGACGGAAATTATCTCTAGTTATTAAACACATGAATAGTTGTGATATTTGCCATCTGGTCATTCAGCAGCAGTACCCACACGCATTGAAGGTTGAATTCAGAAATGTAGTCCCCAAACTTTTTCCAGCTAATTAGAAAGACAGAAGGTATGAATTATATTACACATTTTCTTAAAGGGTTAAACAGAATGAAGTTTTCCACTAGAAAGCATAATTAATACTTATGACACACAAGTAATTCATTCACCTTTTGAAAGTACATATTTCAGCATCAATTTGATCATAACAATGTATTGGTGAACATTAATGAAATTTCATTTTTTCAATTACATGAATTCATTAATAAACACACTGCGATTTTTTTCCAGGTACTACACCCAGATCAAGAAACCATGGCCTGTTGCTGTAAGACTATAGCGGAAGTTTTTTTGTACACATCCTTTGATCAGGGAATAAAGGTGGATTTCCTCAAGTACAGTTCTCAAAAGTAAATGATCTACTTTAACTAAAAGAAAAGCAGATTTCAATTGAAACATTATAAGACACAGAATTTGGACTCGCCATGACTTTAACTTCTTATACTTGCTCTTTTGTTAATATTTTTCTTTGAATGTTGTCTCTGACACTTATGAATAATATCTGATATATCTTATAACTCTTTGAGTTACGTTTTTTATTTACAATTGCTTTTTATGTTTATATTCTAAAGTCATTTCATATGAAGGCATGTATTTGTTGATTATTTTCACATCAGTAAATAAAATGTTTGTCAAATAGCCAGTAGTTTTCTTTAGTAGCATATGAAGATTGACTGTAAAGACAACTTTATAGACCAATACAGCTATAAGATTGTGTCAGGTCATCATGAATTTACTTTACATGATACTCTGTGAACTAAATGATGCACTTATTGTTGTACTTGGAAGTTGTATCAACATTAAATAAAATGAGGGGAGAACTCATATGGTAGTATTAACTCAGGCACAAAAACAAAACATTAAAACTAAAGCATACATCCAAATCCATGAGATGATTTATAGAGAATTTAATCGCTCATCAAGGATATGAGTTTCACATGGGACATACTACTCTCACATCCTATAGTTGTTTACAGAAAATTAATTCCTCACCAGGGATAACAACAGGATTCAAACACACTCCTTATTAGTGGTTCCTTGATGAGGTGTTTTCTTGGGGATCCCATAATGGAGATGGCAATTATAGGCCACAAATTCACAGGTTTTTGCAGGCAAATATATCTAATACCATGGACCAACTTCACTCACATTACTATGGCCTGTAAAGTTGTACGTGAAAAGAAAAATTTGGAGGGAACATTAAACTAATCCTATGATACGTTACTATTGATAGTTACAATCATCATTTTTAGTCAATTTTCAGGTACCAGGTTATCCTGAGAAATCACAGGCAGTACAGGGAAAGGAACTGGCCACCCTACCCTGATGTGT
>LYUA01000358.1:0-12687 GCA_002093875.1 Calopteryx splendens
TAGATATATAGTAAGCATAAAGTATAGCGTGATAATTTTAGATCAATTCTATGCATCACTGTTAATGATTCAAATTTAAGCTAGTATTGCTTCTTTTTAAATCGAGTACAAACGTTTGAGGATACTCATTTTTTTTTTCTTTCCTACATATCCTTACCCTTATTTTAACGTAATATGTCATTGTCATCACCGTGGCTGATTTATTTTAGACAACCTCACGAAATTTCATTTGACTCGGAAATGAAATATTTCGGTTGGATATCTGGTATTCAAAGGTATATACATGTAAAATGATTATACTATAAAGCAAAATTAAAAGAAATCGCTCTTTAATCGATTGAAGTTTAAGCAGAGCAGAGTGATCCTTTGGACCCGACAGCAAACGAAGATTAACAAAGATTGTAGATAAAACTGAAAAATACTGGTTGACAGCACGTTCCAACTGTGTAATGTATTGTAGGCATATGGATTAGCCACCCATCATTTAGGCGAATTGATTTGAATCTCAGCTAATACTATCGCTTTAATTTGATTAACGTTGTTGAAGGCTAGACCGCCTAGATTTGGCACTCATAAATTCACGCTATGAGTGAGAATCTTAGAAATATGTTAAAGAGTGTATGCTGAGATTAATTTGGTCTTCTTGTTGTGTTAATCTTAAAGCACAGCTGCAAACGCCTAATCATTCTTTATTGCGTACTTTTATTTTGTCTCCAAGGTAAATGCTGTAATGAATTTATCACTGGTTATAATAAGTCAGTAGAGAATATATCTCAAGGCATAGATTTTATTCCACTGGTATCCACTGTTATAAAGAAAAATTGAAAATAGCTCAATACATTTTTTTTACCATAAGAAAAATTGAGTATTTTGTGATGCATTTTGGATGCCAGTATATAAAAGGAAATACAAGTTTTAAAATACTATTTGGAAACACACAATTTCAGAACAGGAAATTTCGAGAATCGGGTGCTCCAGACTTATGATTTTCATCAATTCTGAACGACGTCTGTCCTTTTAACTTGGGCTCATGATTGTTTTTTAACTTTCTAAACATTTTACGTAGAATGGTTGAATTTTTCGTGTATTAAGACCGGATTGGATAATTGGAGTTTATAAAATGCACAAATCTATTTTAAAAACGTGTGGAATGGACGTAAATAACTGTTCTTACCCATAAGATAAATTAAGATTTCGCGTAACCTAAGATATGTTAAAATGCTATTTTTCTTAAAACATAACGAATAGATGGAGTTTTTTCGCTGTAGGCATTGCGTACAACTATGAACTGTTCCTTTTTGCTATAAGCACAAACTTCTTGATATGTGTAAGTTATTTAGCACGTTTGAACAACAAGAATAAACCGTTGTTTTGGATACACTAATGCCTATATTAATGCATAAATTTTCAGAGATATTCTTGAAATAACAGAAACAAAAAAAGAAATGAGTATTTTCATTTCACTTCTTTGCTTTAAATCATTTGCAGATTGGTGGCCAATGATTCGAAATTTAATTCCGAGTTAATAATAGAAGATTGGAATCTTTACTTTTATTAAAAAATAATGTAGAAGTATAATAGTTTCTTGGGGTGTTATTCTCAAATTTTGGCACTCAGATACAAGACAATCTAAACTTTTCTTTATTTTAGATTATACTGGTATTTTGTTTAATGTAGCTATACTAGACAACTATACGGGTAATGTGGAATCAGGAGTGATTTATTTGTTCTGTTGTGACTTCACGGAGAAAGGAAAGTTAAGAAAACCCCTCCGAAAAACTGTTTGGCTTATAAATATTTTTTTATATCAACTGTTTTTACGTTTAATCATTATTTATAATATTTTCTTAGCTTATCGTCAGAGCATTTGCTGCAGAATTAAGCATGGTGCAATGTTGTTCCTTTAGGTTACTGAAAAATATGTGTAATCCACTAAAGCGATAATAGGTTCGACATATTAAAGTTCAACAGCGTGAGTGTGTGTAATGAATGATATATCATTGCAATAATGATCAAGATCCTTTGAAGAATTATTAAAAATAAATGGCGGAATTGAAATTAACACTATGCAGATAAATTTTTGTTAAATTTTAGCATTAATGTTTGTATCATCAGTGATAATTGAAAGAAAATCCATTATAGCATTTAATAAAAGTTCACTTGATTATCAAGGAATATGAGTACAGTATTTTATCTGCTAGAATTTTTGAAAAAAAATTAAATGAAAATTTAATGAGAATATATTTACATTTCATAAGACGTGGAGGTAATCTCAGTGTTGCCTGTAGAATATAGCATAAGCCAAGGTGTTATGAGTCTAATGCCTACAGAGGGCACAACGAGCTGCATTCCAAGTTTATTCTTTCGAAATACAATTAGAAAACTATAAAACATTAAAAAAAATATCGTCTTTGGTAATCGTAAACTGGTTTTAAGGTTTTTCGGTTCAATATACAAATTCACTATTGACCTTAAATGCATCCCTTAATTAATATTATGTGACAAAAATGAACGATCGATTGCGGTTGCAAATAAAATCGTAATAAGTGTTTAGATGTATCGAAGAACACCCGTGCTTTCCCTCAAATAAATTTACGATGTAATTTGTTGTAACTTTTGCCCGGATTTAACAGTATCATTCATAGGATCGGTTTTTAGTAACTTCACAAACTGACCCATCTTCTGACAATGTCTTTATACCTCCATAGTCCATTATCCCGAATTCTTCCCATACTTGCTTCTCGTAGTTCATATTTATTCTTTTTCTATAATTCTTGCCTTCCATGGAAGGACCTTCATTTACGGCCCTCATAATAAAATACTACGCCACAGAGTCTACCGATTGGTTTTACCCTTATCATGGCAATTTTCACGATAGAACTTTCTCATTTGACTACTTTCAAGTTATTCAGTGTTCCAACTTATTTATAAAGCTCGTATTTATTATTACAGTTCTGTCAATGATAATATTTTTTTCCATACTGCTATCGTCAAAGAAGAAAATATGAAAACTTCATACGCAGGACGTGGTTTTGATTTCCGAAGTAGTAAATATGTTTTCCAGTAGATTTGTTTTTCATAATTGAACGAATGTCTAGGTTTTATGCTTAAACAATTCCATTGTACAATAATTGTATCTAAAAGTTGAATCATTAAATAGGGTTTAATATCCAGAAAATGTCAAAATCCAATGCCAATAATACGATTATATTATTTTGATCATGTGAAAAGGTTTAAAATATTCTGGGATGAATTGGCCATTTCGGCCACGTGGTAGTCGAGCTAATCCTGCCACCACGCTGGGACCTCGCTTCAACGACGTGTTGAAGCAGCTGTTCCTTCCCTCCCCATTCCCTCCCCCTTCACCCCCTTTTCCACCCCCTTTCCACCCTCATGTCGCAAAATTAGAATAGGTTCCCCGGATGTCAAAAGTTTTTTCGGATCAGCGGAACCTGAAACGAGGTTGATTTTTTGTTGCAATTAACCAGTAACTTTTTTTCTCAAGAGGACTTGAACTGAGGTTTTCTTTGAAATTAATGGGTCAAATCGACATTGAATATTGATTATTTATTGTTATTATTATTTATTAAATTACTGAATGGTAAAGTGGAAGCTTAACCAAAATTAAAAACTAATATTGCAGTAACATGACTGGAACTTTTACTTCAAGTGCATTTGTAATATGGTAATTGAAAGCGTCAAATCCTAGTGATTTGTTATATTTTTATACTTCTACAGTATATTTCATTGGTGGTTTAATACAGTTATATAGCTTCAAGCTTTGAATGAGGACACTAAGTCTATCATTCTCGTTTGTAGCATGCATATTTTGATCTATTTGGATGTTTACGCTTCTTTAAAAGAGTTAAAATATAGGAATACATGTGGTATAATTGTGCAAACTAACAACGAGGCTGTATTGCGCCAGGAAATCGGCCGTGCCATAAATAACATAAATAGCAGTAATAACTGACGTCGATATGATACTCATAAATGATATATTCCCATTCAAGTTTTCATACTTGCATTATTTCATTACCTTTGAAAAATATTTAATGAACTAAGTAACGGTAAAGAGATGCATCATTGGATCACGACCTCCCGAGTGTAAATACTTATAGTTGTTTGCCATTACTGGTAAGTAACTGATACAATAAGGTCGGCTTCAATACACTGAACTTACTGTCACTGGTCCTTCATATTTTTTTCAAATTTACATTTTTCAACATCGTAAAACAATATTTGTATCCTCTTAAAACTTGCTGAAAAATTTCGTTCTAAGTAAGAACTTCTGGAAGACTGTCGGCCAATTAAACAGGGTTGTAAAATTAATAATTTCGATGTGACTAAAAGTATAATTATTCTTTTTAATACTTCAAAGATGCTTTTTTATTCCATGAAATGTTGTATTATGGCAAACTTTAGGTTAAATAGCACCGATGCGTATGCTTGTAGGCTAATAAATTTGTTCTTCCCCCAAAATGGCTAACCTTTTCACTTCAATAATTAATCCTATCATACACTAGTAGATACAAATAGTATGGGTTGGTATATTCATATAAACTTTTTTTCCATGGGTTAGATTTTGCTTTCCCGTCATTAAAATAATTATGGTAATATAAAATTAAGGGGTATAAACATGCTTGTGTATTTTGTTTCCGTCCACAAAAAATGTATAACTTTAATTAAATAACATAGAATGAGAGTATGGTTTCTCATTTTATTTTTAAGAAATTTATGGGATAGAATTCCTGCTTGGATGACAATCTGATATTCTATTACATAAGACAACAAATATTATTCGTGAACTTTGAGGAAATTATAAGGCGTCAATTTCGGTAATTCTTAAAATCATAATTTTCTCTGCATCGACAATTTACAACCAATGATGTTGAGATACTGGCTGCTTCTAAGTTTATCAGAACAGCAATGTGTACATATTCATGAACTTTTGATTTATGTTTGTCAATTTTTTCCATTATAAGTGCCCTTATTATAAATAATATTATTTGTTAACAAGATCTATTGGAACGTACAGTCAACATTGACAAGGCTACAACAAAATTGAAATATAATATGCACAGTTATTTAGTTTAATATTTAGGCATGCATTTGAAATGATTGTTAAGTTATTTCTCAAAAATAATTTTAATAATGCCTGGTGGAACCGACCTGAGTACTTATTTTTACGCGAGGCACATGCATATGCTCATCCTAGTCTGTAATTAATTTGTTTGAACTCTCTGGTCCCGGCATCACGCTGTTTACTGGCTTATTAGAGATTTTGGTTACTTTACACCATTAAAATAGTTTTGACAATCAAATGATAATAGGAGGGGGCCGATGCGCCGAAGTTATTTTCTGAGAGGGAGTACAATATGTCCTTTGGCGATATAAGTTCCACCATCAAAATTTTGGAACTAAGCTGATGACAAATTTCCTTTCTTTGTCCAACAGGCGGAAGCAAGACGAGGTCCAGGTCCTGGAGGAGACGATAAGGCAGAGGAGCGAACAGCAGAAGAAGGCGGGCGTGGAGCTGGACGCCACGTGTCACATTTGCCTCAAGACCAAGTTCGCCGACGGAGTGGGCCACGTCTGTAATTACTGCAACATCAGGTGCTGCGCACGGTGTGGCGGGAAAGTCACACTGCGCTCAAATAAGGTACTTTCGGGATTTAAGTTTCTGTGTTTCTGAGGTTCCCTTCCTTCTTCTCTTGTAAGAGAGGAGTCCCCTGCAGTTTGGACATGTTGTAAGGCGATATAAGGGGAGTTCTGTTCCACGGCGATTGGTCAAGTTTTTTGAGTCTTGAGTACACTACTCCGATTTGGGGTATCTATAGTACCATTCGACCCAAAATAAATTGAAGATAAATTATTTTACGACAATTACTTGTGACTCACTTCCTTTTAACTTATGCTTATTCAGGCTTATATATTGATTGTTTATTACTTTATTTGTTAATTTCATTTTTATTTTTCGACTCAGAACTATTTTCTGCATTGAGATCAACTACTTACATTGGTTATAACTCATTTCATATTGGCAGCTATAAAACCAGGCACAATGATCGATGAATTAGATTCTAAAAAAAAAGGTTTACCGCGGCGTAGACTTTTTATTTTAAGAGAAGTGATAAGCAAGGGCAATTCAAATACCTCTCTGAAAAGAAAAATATTTATAAACCTGCATGAACCTCAATTTGGGGTGTAGCTGATATAAATGTCACGTGTTGCCATGGAAACTAGGCATTTCTAAAAAATATGGAATTTTGTATTTTTTCCGGGCGTAATTATTTTCTACAGACTTTTGTTAAAGGTCATTCTTTCACGATGGAGAAACTTAAGTATTGATTTCAAACACCATTTCAATTTCAATTCGATGTCAACAAATTTCAGTAGCATTTAGTTAAAATACTCGATAGTTGATTGAAATATTTGGATCAATAATATTTAAAACCTTTTTCATCAAAGGGTCTTATCGAGTAACACAATAATAACATTTTATGATGCAACATATACAATTGAAGGCAGGCAATAGACCATTATTTGTTTTATTATAAAACTCCACAAATGGTCACGTGCTATAAGTGGTAAACTTCATGTTATTCCAGATTATAATGCTCAATTTTTGCATTTTTTTGAGAATTCATTTCAATTTAAATCTAAAGAGGTTGAAATTCACCACATTATTCATAGTCTTTACTGATTTTGAATCTAAAATCCAAAGTAAATTATCAACTTTCAAAATATTCCACCGTCATATTCGCAAGAAAAACTAAAGAAGTATTGGAATTTCGGCAATATATGCTAGTATGAAATATCTCGAATTGGAGAATGGAATAACGTATTCTTGGTTTTAGTCCTTTTAAAATCCCAGAAGTATGTATGAACAGTATAAAAAAATGCATTTCCCCATTGTTCAAGAGCTGAGCGGTATGGTCTATGTATGATGCTACAAAGTTGCTATTTTTTATTATAGGTGATTATACATTTAAAATATTTTAACAGATGGAAATGGTTTTGAAAATGCTGTTTTTTGTATTTTAATTTAACTTTTCATTTTTTGTTTCAACTGAAATTGATTTCAAGCAGAATCAATAGTGAGTTCTTTAACCTCTTCCAATATCGTAGTGATTCAATTGAGTAACTATCGGTGTTCGTTGAAAGATATTTGGAATTTGTTATGCATGAAGAATAGATGGTATTGTACCATTTCGAATGAATATAATTACGCATTAGGTTATTACTTCTTATTTTAAAAACGTTGTTTCAGTTTCTACCAACTTCCGCAACAAAACGTAACAGCCCTGATTTTGAGCGCCACTCCTAAGAAGTGGCGTTTGTCGGAACCATTTCCCTTTTTGGCCTGGGCAGTTTAAAACAAAGTAGATCAATATGCTTATCTAAGATGTTTTTCGTTGAAACTTTCAATTATTGTGGCATTATTTATAGAGATATTACTTTCACATACAAAAAGTGACAGTCAAGATTATGATACGCATCATTTTACGTTCATATGTCCATCTATATTGCTTATTAACTAAAAAAAGGGAAAACATCATTTCTAGATGACCCTTTTAATATTTAAAAATTTAACTCAGATTTCTAAACATTCATACAACGAAATTTATCGAAATATATTGATATTTTAGACCATTTTTTAAAATTCATCCAATATTATAGCACAAGAAATAGAAAAAATTCGTTGTTCATTTTGTATCCGAATCAAAATAGGATGCAGTATTTTTATTAAAATATATATTCAGACGATGCCATCCGTTTAGCAGTACATGGTAAATTATAGAACTAATGAGTGAATTAAATTATTTAATTAGTGCTTATTATATAAATAGTAATAAGTTATAGTTTCCGGATATTTATCGTAAAAACTGTTAACAAATAATTTGGAATCGTTTTAATGTGAAATATATTATCATTTCAACATCATCCAGACTTTTAATAAATCTTAGGATGGTAGAGTCAAAGGATTAGTTATATTAACGGTTGAAATTTTGCATCAGTGAAAATGATGAAGGTTTTGATTTGAGAATAGTTAAAAATATTTGGATTGCTTAAAATCCAAATTAAAATTAATTTTGATTTTACTACACTTAGTTGACCTAGTAATTTTTGCATTGAAGTCTTTAATTATCCAGGAAATATCTGATTTCTGATATAGGTTTCAAAAATAATTTTCTGTGTGACTAAAGCAACAAACATTGGTTTGATGAGAATTTATCCATTTTAATTGTTTGGAGTTTAAGTTTTAAGGATATGAGAAATACTCGATGTGTCAAACGTTAACATAAAGGAATCAATTAAAATTAGTCAAATCATTACAAATACGACTTAATACAAATCATATGGTTCATCACTAAGTAGGAACTTGTAAGCAAATTCCTGGTGCATCTAATTATTTAGAGATACTGCATTATACACGATAGAATGAGTACTTTAAATTCCGGCCTAAAGTGCTAGACCATCAGATTCAGTTGAATGCCAAGCTATAACAGATTAACATGGCGCTAAAAAGATATGGAAAAACTAATGTGTTTCTTGGATGATGAATTGTTTCCACCAAGTGATGGCCAATACCACCAGCTTGATTTTACTTTTTATTTGTCGGTTAGATTTTTTCAGAGTTAAGTTTATTATATATATATATTTTAAAATAGTATTTTAAAAATAGTAAAGAAAATATAGCATTTAATCAATAATTATTTTAGGCTAAAGTAATTATGTATTTCTTTAAAAAGTTGTTGATGATAATATTAGTGTGTAACATAATACTATCAGTTATTAAGTCTGTAATTTATGACAAATATATTTTATGAAATTGACAGGTTATCGTTAGTCCTTAACAGTTTTAAATGATATTAGAAACGATTGGTGAAAAAATTAATTTTCCTGCCGTAGATGTTTCATATGACACCCAAAATATTCTCATTTTGATAAATTGACCAGATAACGCATACAGTAACTGAATGTTTCCATAGAAACATAAGGAATAGCATGCCTTTAAAATGAAGGTTATTTCTGAAATTGGATGCCTATGCAGCGTAATCATTACCCATTGAATATCCTCTGTATCCTTAAACACCCGCATCACGCATTACACATTTGGTTTGCAAGTTGCATGCCTTGTAGGCGTTTATAGTAAAGTCAATTCAGAAGGCAAATAGCTGAATATTTAATGAACTGTCATTGTACTCCATTGTGAAAAAGATGTTGTCTTTAGATTGTTTATTTTATGCGTTCGTTATATATTTCTTCCCTTAGTGATACCTCCTGCACTAATATTTCCATTGTAAATGTAATCACTGCAAAATCACGATAGCCAAATATAAATGTTTGTGACGATTTTATTTACTGAAGTTAGTATTAAATTCTTCTTCACCTGATAGTGGTAATTTTGAATGGGATGCATAATTTGGCTTCGAAGGTTTATTATAATTTCACGAGTGGTGCGAATATTTCATTAGCCATGCCGGCTCAAAGTTAGTCGAACGAGGCAAAGGCGGGGTTTTACTCCCCATACATTGGTTCGGATTCCGTTGGAGTTTTGAATAAACCCCAACCTCACCTAAGGCGGTCAACGTCGTCCTCGCCGTCCCCGATAGATGGCAGTGCCGTGCAGTCTTGAGCCCTTTGGGAAAAGCCGATATTATTTATGGCTACTAGCCCAGGGAATGGGGTTGGGCGGTGAGGTATATCGCCCTATATATGACGACCTCTACTGCATATGGGCCTGCGCAAAACGGGGCACTAATAAAAAAACAGGCGATTGAATTTCGGCGTTCCTTATTGCTGTTTCATGTTCCGTGTTTTTTCAGTGTCATTCTAGAATACTCAAAGCTGAAGAAGGATTTAAAGGAATTCCGTATTATCGAACAAGGTTTTCAATCTTTCGAATTAAAAATTTCCACTTCTTAGGTTGGTCTATTTCTTCTATTTTAGTAGAAAATACACAATGGAGTCACGAGATCATAAAAATTACTTCCCTATCCGTAAACACATACCTATATTAGATCTAGATTGAGCAGATGGACCATTAAGTATTTTATCGGAAGTTAGTGGAAACTATAACTAGCAATGTTTGCAGCCGCTAGTAATTTGACTCGCCGATGTGGATTATAATGAATTATTAAATTAGATTTATTGCAAATTTAACAAAATGTGAATAGCGTGTTCCCTTATGCATGCAATTTTAATCACAAGCACCTGTATGCTGGTATGCCAAGGTAGACGCAATAATTAAACAAACACAATGCCACTGTATTTTCCCATTCCGTTTCTAAAGCAGTCATCATTTTATAGACTTTAATGTTATGTAGGCTGTATTATTTCCTTAATGCACCTTTTTTCCATGTGTACTTTAGTAAAGAGTGTCTCTAAAGTGAAACAAATGCATATTATCCCGTTTGTGTATGCAGAATGACCACATCCCAGAATGAGCACCACACTGCTATTAGTATTTATTAAATATTTCAATTAATGACTTATACCATAATTAATAATATAAATAGACTCATATTTCAATCTTCTATTGCACTATTTGGGCAATCGACCGTTAATAATTCAAAGGGGACATCGTTAATTTTCCACGAGAATTTTCACGTCAGACAGAATTTGTATTGAACATCGGCGAAAAATGAACAAGTTGTTCACACATACACAAAGAATGTTGGGGTGGCTTGCGGAGCGCCGCCCACTGTTCAACGTGAATTCTGTGAAACATTCTTTTATGTAAGTCAATTCGAAGGAACAACTGGTGGTCCGCGTAAACTAATTGAGTGGACTACCGTTCGGCGGACCGCGCGCTTAAAGTCGTGGGCCCCCGGAGATATACGTATGCGCGCTCCCGTGGGAATCAGACCAGAAACGGGCAAAGGGTCAGAGGAGGCGAACGGTGTTTGGGCGTCAGGGGATATTATATGCTGGTGGCGCGGATAAATGAAATGGCGATGTCATGGGTGACACCACGGACGATCGGAAGCTGGGGAGAAATTGCGTGGAGCGGACGACGAAGTTCTTTCACCAGTTACATACGTGGGTGGAAAACCTCGAAAACATGTATCCGTCACTGCTAGCGATGTATGTATTTGTACTACACGCGAAGGAAGAATATTCCATCAGCAAGTTATCGTATACATTTCGCTCTCTTTAGAGCGTTTTTCGCTTTACTGAAGTCTCAGATGGTTCTTGCGAACATGGGTTACTATCAAAATGTGTGTAATGCTCTATGGCTACGCAGACAATCTTTAACGATTCAGAAATGTGTCATTAACCCAGAATTAAATCGGCTGTTGAGTAAAAATAAAAGGAATTTTGATTAATCACCTAACCCCTGATGGAAAGTAGGGTTATTAACGTGTATAATTAAAAAATCAATGTAAACAGATAAGTAAGTGAAGGAAGGAAGAGACAAAGAGAGAAAATCTCTCTGTAAGGATGAATGGAAGTAGTTTGAAATGAGAGAATGTTTTTTTACAGCTAGGCTGTTTTCGATTAGTTTTAATTAATCACATCTTTATTTTGAGTTTCATCTTATCCTTTATTAAGATACGATGTAATCAATTTTTAATCTTTGTGGAACCCTCCCAATTAGTGTCCAAACATTTATTATCTAATAAATTAAGCCATAAGGAACTAAATTAGAATAGGTGCAGTCTTTATGTATTTTTGTGTGTATATATGAGATGGTATACATTTTTATCGCTATAAATGAAGTAATTAAAAACACGAGTATGAAATGAGCAACCAAATATTACTTGTTAAAAAGGCTTTCAGTGTATTTTCAATGTTGAGAATCACAATGACTTTCATGTTTTTTAATGAATTTACGACTGCAAGACTAATAACATTTTCTCTTACCTGAAGGGGGATATTTAACTGGTAAAATTAATTTAAAACTGAATTAAATAACACTTCACAACCAGCGGTGATGTGAGATATTCATATGCGGAAACGTATTTAAAAAAATACATTTTCTTATGCTGGAATTAGATAATCAAAACTTAAAAGTATATAATGGACCACAATAAAACTTAAAAGGTTATCCTTGAAATATATTTTGTAATTTCAAACATATTGCTGCAACTGCAATTACTGCTAAGTAATCAATTGACTGACATCTGTAACTTATCGGTTCAGTAGTTGAACCATAAAGAGGATAGGATCTAAATCTTTTTAATGCCCCACTAATTTCGCCGAAATAAGAAAAATATCTTCATCTGATGAGAAATATTGTGACAAATTCTTAAATATATAATTATTTCTAATTTGTGGTATAAATATTTTAATTTTAATTTATTCCAGTATATGGCACACAAATTTATTTAGTATAGACGCATCGTAAAAAATGAATCTATATTATTTTCCGAAATACACCCATCCTCTTCCAATCCTCTCTATCCCAGAAAATGTTTCAGAATCCAAAAATATGGCATGTCTCTGTCGCAATTGAATATTCTTTGATGTCCTGCCTGCATAGTCTCTCGGAACAAACCGAAAACCACCAAGTATCATTGTAGTCAAGAAATTAACCGGCTAATTGCAGTACTACCCTCCGATGGTCAATAATTCGGCCAACCCTCAGGGATCGTTCGAATTACATCGTCAATATAATCGGATACACACTCACGCAAACACGGTTGCACACATTACACACCCACACACTACTTAAAG
>LYUA01000358.1:80541-90786 GCA_002093875.1 Calopteryx splendens
TCAGCCTGGTGGGGTTGGTACCGGATAGGGGGGGGGGGAAGACGGGAGGGGTTCATGACGGAGGGTTTTAGGGGTCCTGGGGAAGGCGAACGGGGGATCACCGCGAATGCCCCTGTTTTCGTAAGCGTCTAGTGTTATAAATATATTATAATAGCTTCTTTTTTTTTCTTCTCCTGAGAATCCATGAGGATGAATAATTCCACGGCGCTCCTCAAATAATGATTCCGTGTTCTCTCCCAGTATTTTTGCAATTTTCCCCCAGGAACAGATGCGGCTTTGCCATTATTTGTCTCGATGCCTGCAATATCGCATTTAATTACTACCGTTTCTCTCTACCTCCCTCTATTTCTCCTCGGGTCGTGAAATAATCGATTAGATCACGGAAAGTTTGCTGTGGGACGTCAATAGAGTATCACGTCTGCTCGTAAAGTGTGGAGAACTCCATGTTTTTATCTTGGTCTACTTGGCTGCCCTAACTGACCCAGTGTCGGTGGTTTATGTACTCGAAAGAAGTAATCAATTCTGGTGTCTGTGCAACGCGATCTCTTAGCAGTCACCAAACTACTGTGTGGAATACTTAAAGTGAAATAAATAGAAATATATGTATATATATATACTTCCTGCAATATTGATTATTTACCAAGGTGTCAATAACCATGCCTAAACACCAACGTTGCTAGGCTAGGCTAGCCTAGCTTCATGTGGCCTAGGTCGGTTGCTTTCACGGCAGGTGATATCCAGAGTATTGGTCACTGTCTCACACTTGCACGACTTCCACTTTACGTGGTAACTTGTTCCTTCTAAAACCTTGTGTAATATTGGTTACAAATTGGCATTTATTGGTAGTAAATAAATTTTGAAATGTTGTACAAAACGGAATTGAATTAAAAATCTGAGAAACTTTCATGAGCGTCAAAGAGAATCCAATTTAAGTGTGAGTGCAGTTGTGTAATTGTGTCGAGGTCTCTTTTTGCCAGTCTTGTTGTAGGTTTATGTGAATATAATGCACCCCAGCATTTTTGAAAAAGTGCTTGTGAAGGTTTTAATGAAACATTTAATAATAAAAACCAGTTATGGGTTTGCTTCCCTTTCAGATTAAAAAAAATAATATTAGAATGGTATTTTATAACTCCTATTATTTAATTACTAAATTTTTTATACTCTCCAGTCATTCTCATTTCATTAAAGGCATTGCAAAGTAATCTTTAGCACGTTCTTGTCTTTGTTAAACGGAAAATAGCTTGAAATAAATATTTGAAATATTTACAAAATACCTAAATGACTTTTTACAAGCAGGATACGTATATGCTTTCTTAGTATTCGTATGCTTTAAACAATTATTTTAAATCGATACAGAGTTATATTAGAAAATATTATGAAAGATTAGTCCAACAGTAAGAGTTATGTTATAAAATGATCTTTTCATAAAATTGAAATCCTCGAGCATTCATGATATTAGTAGAGATAAAAGACTCCGAAGGGTCGATTTAATGGCCACATTAAAAAAGGGGTGTTCTCATAGATATACGATATTCGCTGCCACTAAATTATGCTAATGATCGAACAAATTGGTATTTTTGATCCAAGGTCCTTGTAATGGAAACAATAATATTCACGGTCCATTTTTATGAGACTTAAATTGTTATCAGTTGTTACAGTACCGATAGATTTTCGTTATTTAAATTCGGATCGTGATAATTGAGTTGAATAATGAATTACTTAACTTTACTCTATTTTGAAACTCATTTAAATAAATCCCGGGAGGTCTCATTCCACTCCTTCCAATTTAATTCATTCTCCTCCATTCTTACCAAGAGAACGACGTGCCATGCGAAACTAGAACGCCAAGCATTTCGGAGTCTCCCGAGTGGGGCGACAATTTCAAAACGTTGCATCCCATCCCATGACGAGAAACGCAAATAAAGCTGTTGGGCGAATTTGCATTATGAGTGCAGGCAGGGTGCTCGCCGTTGGGCCCGAGCGAAGGGTGGAAGTTGAAACCGGGGCGAGAGGCTGTTTTTCGAAGAGCAAAATGAATGGAGGGAAATGGCATCTCTGCAGGAGATGGAGGAGTCAGTCCGTTTCGAGGAACGAAGCAGGACAATGCATTTGCGGATGGCTACAATCGGACTGTTTGACTTCTTCACGAGGACGGTGTCGCATTAGAATATACCAAGCGCTCTGGGGTGAAGAAACAAGGGAATGATGGGAGCCATGATCCAAAACCAATCACTTGAATTTCATTAGAGCCGTAACTCCAAATCCCGCCCGCAAAACCTTGATCGGGTGAGAGGCTGATACTTTTGCCCCCCCCCCTTGCCTGTTAAAGGTGAAGTGCAATGAATTGAGTGTGTCAATTCTTGACACGTAACTCCCAATGCAAAGTGTCATTATCTAATGCAAATCATTATCTAATGAAAATTTTGACTCAACCAATCAGGAGACATAATATATTCTATGTAAAAACTTGTGGATTTGTAATTCATGTCCAATGCTGCAATTAAATTCGAACAAACATGTTAATGATTACATTCACATGTAAAAATCAAAATGATTACATTTTTCCAAATTTAAGAGAAAGGGGTGTGTGAATGGAAATGCTTAGTTAGATTATGTCGCTCAGCAAAATTTAATACGATTTGTTTCCAATAAATATCGCGTAAACTTAATTTTTGCATACAAAATTTGGGAATTTAACTATTCCTGTACGTACTACTCATTTCGTTTCGTAAATCTTGCTTGTTAAATTGCTTATTATTCGTCTCCAATGTTCTATCAAATGGTTCGTGAGTTGTATAATATTGTCCCCATTCAAAACTTGGAGCAGATACATGACCGGTTATTGCGCATTTATTCTTGGAAATTGTTTTCTGAATTCCGTCAGACAACAACTTTATATGGTGATTTGCTTCAAAGACTCAAAAATGCCGAAACAGACTCGGCATCCTCTCCTCTCTATCCTCCTCGACATCTCTCCTCCATCTCATCCTATATCCTCTCTATCCAGCTTATTTTCTCCACCCGAAAACCCCAAATGTTTTTCCTCGAGGTCCATCCATAAGTGTTCTCAAAACCCATCTTCTTTTCTCCATTCCCATTTTTCAAAACCAAACAACGCTCGGTTCCATATCATAGTCTCTGTTGATCTTTTATTTAAATGTTTAACCTTTCACATTAATCAATTCCTTTCTCTTTGAAAATACTTTTTTTTTACAAGTATTCTCCTATTTTCCTTTCTGATATAGCTATTTTAATTCAAAACACTGCTTAATTACTAGATGGTTATCCCTTGCTTTAATTAAGCTTGCTTTCCCGATTATTAGTTGTGATTAATTGATACAAATTTGCCCTGGTACAATCACTTTAAAAATAAAGAACTTAAACTTACATTTTTTTCGTTTTATTACAGATGAGTCCATGTAACTTCCCCTGCATATTCTTTTCATGGGTGTAAAGGTTTTGAGAATTATAAATCCTTATAAGTGTGGGCAATTATTTCCATTGCTGGTTGGTAAGTCATGACTTTGGCATGATGATAGCCATTGGTTTTACTCCAAGAGTGTGAGAATGAACACAGCAACCTAAATTCTAGCTATGGATATTTGGAGTTTGCAGGTAAAATACTGTTAGGTATATTTCCTTCCCTCCCGTTAATTGTTCATGTACTTAATTCTAATTCTCAGCGTTTCAAATCACATTGAAAGCTTTTTACTCCACGCGCGAGTGGCGAAACGAAAGTTTGTGGCGAAATATCGATTAATGTACAATTTGAAAATGACGATAATAAATTCCTTGACCACACAGGATGGAGAATTTAGCACTCATGCGATCCTAAACCCACTTCCATCCATCGGCTGCAAATCGAGAGTTCCAGCCCAAGGAGGTCTATATCGTCACTTCCGCTCCATAAAAATGAGTTCTCCACGCTTATCGACGGGTGCCATTACACTCGCCTGCATCGAAGAATTTCGCAAAGTCACGCTCAGTGCATTCGGATATTCACCCGACGGGCACTTTATCCGGGTACTCCGCATTCTTCATGGACTGACGCTTCCTTGATATTTGCTGTTTTATTTTGCCTAAGAAAAACACAGACAAATTAACTTAGTGAAATACATCAATGATACGTTTATATTAGGCATTACATTTTTAAATTGAATAGGGATTGAATACCTATCAGATGTTTAGTCGGTCACTGTAATACCTGCATTAACCAACCCGAATGCTTGAAATTGTGGCGAGGGCAGAATTCGCATTTCCCTAACCATGCCTCAGCGCATGTGAAATTCGCACATCAGGGTGGGGGGTCCCTATCCCTGTGCGGCCTATGATTTCACAGGAAGGCCTGGTACCAGATAAATAACATAATTTCAGTGTAACTTGGGGTGTCCAGGGTTTTCACCCGTATTTGATCCCGGAATCTCGGGCCATTAGCCGAAAACTCTGCCTACCAGGCTACTGCGCCACGTTACAAGGACCTTAACTTAATAGGTAAGAACATTGACTCGTTTACTGGCTTCCTACTCTGTGGACCCGGGTTCGAATACTGGTGTTGTCAGAATTTTTAGGTTGTATCCCGATCCATACTTGGCTGCCATGTGGAGAGCACCTCCTTACGAAGCACTCCGTCCGAACGGATGGGACGTTAATCTATGGACTCCTCGAAGCCCTTCGTTGAGATTAGGCTGATTCCAACGCCGGGTTTCCCTCCACCCTTCCTCCAGTCCCTGAAAATTCACTTGTACCGGGTTACCCACCTATTCTTAGTGGCGCAAGTGATAAAAGCTGTCGGTCGCCTCCCCTTATAGCTCTTACGACAAGGATTAAATACCAGAGGGTCATTAGGTTAGTATACAGGTCTTATTTATGGTCGATGAGGAGGAGGCTTGGTGAAGTGGAGAGTCAGCCTGACGGTTTTGAGGGTAGAAGGTGACGAAGGGAGGGTGGGCAATGTGAGGGAAAGACGGCTGTTGGAGAGGGGGCATGTCTGTCCCTCTAGGCGGAGGAGGCGTGGTGGGTGAGAAGGGCGGTCGGTTGAGTCGAGTCGTAGGCGAGACCATTCCGCGGGATTAAAGGAAGCGGGAAAAATCAATGGCATAATGTCATTCGCCCATCGCTGTCGGAGACGTGGAGGTGTGGAGAGGTGGCCGAAGGTTAGGAAGGGAGGTTGGGGGGGAGACGGGCAAAGGGGATGGCGATGGGAAAGGGGAAGGAGGGGTGGGGGCTCCGGGGTCTCCCAGGTCCTCGAGTGCTCCCTTGTCCGCAGCCTGCTTCCTGTTATCAGCCCGGCCGCGGTGTTCTAAACCACACGGCACATTCGGGCGTAAAGCACGCGACACGAATTGTGTGTAGAGGGATCGTTTGTGTGTGAGTTTGTGCGAGTGTGTGATACCGTATGGCCACCTACGGTCGTGAAGGGGTGGGTGTGTAAATGGACAGTGGAATGGGATGGTGGTGGACTCACGATGGGTTCGGTCCGCTGGGAATTTTGTGGAGGGGTGGTTGGTTCGGGATGGAGAAAGGGGAATGGGTGGTGGGAGGTTTTTAAAGGTTCGAGAGATCTGTCAGCGGTGTCCCTCTCACCTCCCCCCCCCTCCCCCAGTTCCAGCGAAGTTCCCACCGGGTATTGCTTCTGTAGTGTACGGACGGAAATATGAACGCGGTATAGGGACGTCAGAGCGTGAGGGGTCCTCTATTTTGAGTCACTCCATTGTGTATAGCTACGTGCTAGAAAGCGATCGTCGGGTACATGTCAGGGCGCGCACGATGCGCTCGTTTATATGTACCCAATACTGGCTATTATCGTAAATAAAAGATCAATTGGGAGCCGAACCTGGGAGGCCATGCTGTCGATGATAATGGTAAATAAAGATTGCATTTTTGCTGACGCACAAGGTCCGAATAAACCTGCTCTTAAAATGCCCTTTTGACTTTATTGACTCAGTTGCTTCATTGATTAATTTATTTGAAGTATTTCTTTGGCTCAGATCAGCATAATTTTAGGCTAACGCAGAGATAATTAAAGTTTTTAAAATTCTTTAAACACTTCATCTTGAGACTCCTGAATGGATGACATTTTGGCTACCCTGTGTTTTTTCAACCTTATTTTTTTTCTTTTTTTCGAAAAACACAGGTTATTGATTGTTTAATCGTCGCTTTCCTTCCGTCTTTTAACATTTCACGAGCATTCCTTCTTTTTTCATGAAGAAATGTACCGAAACCTAGTCTAAATTCTACATGCTCCAGCCTTGGTACTTAACTTTTACGACGAGTCACAAACGATATTCCTAAGCGCGAGCTTCAGAATATAGGAGCGACAACACTTTATTGTTTGCACCAATACTCTACCACCCTTGCTTAATAGTCATAAGTTATTAATCGCGCATTTTCATTCCACTCCCCACGATAACCTCTCTTTTGCAGGCGTATTCATTTATTCTGATCGCTTTTGAGTCACGTTTTCCGTTGCCTGATTCAGCATATAGTGAACGAGGCCTTCCTACGCAGTTATCTCTTCCGTTAAGTTCTGCATCAGTCCGATGTGTCTCATAATGCATTCGATGAGCTTATTCCTATTTCTTGTTTGTGTTATCGCCGGGATTTTCTCTTTATCCGCGTAACATTGGTGTCGTTCAATTAATTCACACCATACATTTCATTGTCATGATTATTCTCTGGCGTTACCCTTTCATTTCCCCCATTCTCCCCGCAGTATTCCGTTATTTTCCGAGTATGAAATGAAATTAGAACAAGATGCTTCAAGCATATGCTTTGTTTAATTATATTACCTAAAGCATGGCGCCACTTCTGGAACTCGAGTCAGGCCAGCCGGGTCAGCGATTTTTACTAGGGTCGGAGTCCGACTTATGAAATGTAATTAAAGTTTTGGAACTTCTCTTCCAACTTCGGAGTTATAAATTCTTATCAGATTGATGAGAATTTTCCTAAAACTAATTTTTCACTAATTTATCGCCGTTCTTGATGAAATTTTAGTCTTAGTTTCCCGTTTCTGAAAGCATGCCTGGCCAAACATTTTTCTTTACATTTAACATATAATTGCAAGATTCAACACCCTGAATGACCCAGGAGAAGTATTAGTTTAAATAAACATTCCGAATCCTTAAGAGGAGTCGAAGTAAGAAAATCGCCAATGGTTGGTGTGAAACTCCTTTTCTTGAGTCTTTCAAGAAATTCCGTTTTAACGGCAATAATAGTTTTATAAAGAACAGTTGTTTTATCGTGCAGTGTTATGCCTTAAAAATACAACCAGATTAAAAAAGGCAACTGGATAGATTTCTGGGAATCGAGGAAATATGCAGAAAAACATTTTTTATTGTATTTCTACGCCAAGTAACGAAGACTTTACCTTAAAAAGAGTCAGATTTCATTCGCGACATTGATAACTGGAATAAAATGAGAGGGTGGAAGGTGACTAGTACCCCATTCACTGCTTCCAAGGCACTCGCGGGGCTCCATCGCAAGGGCACTTGTGAACCCCCGGGTAAGCCTTGCTCTTTTGGAACTGCGCATCACTCGGCTATTTGCCAACGCTGCGTTTGACTAACGGAGAGTTCGGCTTATCCTTCCTGGTTTCTTGGAAAATGATCATAAGAATTTCCTTAGCGGGAAATTTGATCAGAATCATAATGATTTGCGATTATCGTAAGCCGCTGTTCTTTTTTCCGTATCTTAGGAATGACTGCTAAGGTCATGCAATCAAGGATTGGCAACATCGCATTTTATCTAACAATTACGTATAATTGCACACGACGATATTTTATGGTTCGTGGCATGAGACTATTCTTCTCGTGTCCACATGGATGACCTTATTATATCGAAATACACAAAAATTATGTTATGGAATAACATTTCTACCTGCCTAGCATATATTTTTGTTATATCGACGGTCGATGTGGCATAGAAATCTTAACATCGCAGCATTACTCCGCGAGATAATAGAACACTCTGCTGGCAGAACATTGAATGCTATACTCGTAGGTCAGAACACAAAGCAAGGACTAACCCAGCCAAACGAAGTATTTGAAGAGATCAACGGATTCCTATAAACCGGTGAAGTTATCCCACAAAGCTCGGATTACTACTCACGTCAGTTGAATTTCACTCACTGTTAGCTGTGCAGTGCCCTTAAAAATATCAAGGCTCTTAGGAGAACCAAACGTATGCGCATAAAACCTCCATCCGAGTTTTCGGGAGTGACCCCTGAGTGTCCTTCGGAAGAGGAGGTTGCCTCGTCGGTTGACCAACGACGCTGCTTTCGAGAGAATTGCGACCAGGATTTGTGTGCGGACGGGAAAGAGAGCTTTGGAGGAGGGTCTCGAGGAGGAGGGCTATTTTATCCTCCTCGCCGGACGACGTTTTTGCGGCGCGGTGAAATACGTATCTTTTATCTGGATATGGAATGAGAGCGGTCCTTTGAGCCCTTAGGAATATATTTGTTATATCGGACCGGTTCCAAAACCGAGTGCGAGGTTCAAGTGTCTTTTCCCTATCTCCGGCGGTGCCGGCCTTCCGCCCTGAATTAAGTCCTCAGAAAGAGGGTGCTTTCTTCCTCATTGGTCCACTAAAAATCACATCCAGGCGGGTTCGAGTGACCGATTGATTGGGGTCAAAGGAAATGCCCCGAATGGAATATTGGGGAAGCAATCAACGCCTGTATTGAATTCCTCTGGAGTCGATTGAAAGCTGTTGAACTTGTGAACCCAAAACCAATATAATGCAGATATCAAACCGCTGAAAGCATCCTAAAAAAAGGATTTCCCCTTAGAATACGCAATTCAATATTAAAGAGCTCAGGGAGCTATTTATTTTGTAATACAGACGGTTTTATCGAACTCAAATATTTCAAAAGAACAAATGTCCTACTGTTCAAGCGAAGGTATTGATTGAGGAATTCTTTTGAATGGGAAATAGAAAATGTTTTCCAAAAAATAGAATCCGTTTTTATACTATCATTCCGCACTTTCCCACTGTCCGGATGAACTAATGTGACACATACTTACTAGGTTAATCAATTTAAAATGAAAAAAAGTAACTTAAGGCTATTTTTATTGAGGGTTCATGTCATACTATTAAGTTTTGAAATCAATAGGGTTGGAATCAATAGGGTTGGAATCATGTTCAGAGTGATAACCTAAATGGATATAATGCATCAATCATTTATATTTTGAACTACCACTCTTTACTCGTTTCGGTTAAGAATATTTCTCTTTCCCTTGTGGCTAAAATATGCCTTTGTTAATTGAATTGTCTAGGTGGTTTTGTCTTCACATCGTGAGGGTGATTTTTGGTGAATAGTAGGAACTACTAAGAAAATTTATAAATAAAATACTCAACATGAGCGATAATAACTGTGATTTGAGGAGTTTTAAATAATTAACAACTATATGGCATCATATAATTTTATTTTTTACGATTAACAATGAATATTATAAAATTACGCGAGAAAATTAATTGTTAATTTCTCATTGCTGCCAGCTTCTGACATTATTAAATGAAATAAAAATGTAAAAAATGGCTAGCATTGCTTGGTATGCACAATAAGCTGTAGGACATTTTAATGATTTTGCTCACGGATTTTGGAGTTATGATTGCTCTTAAATTATTATCACACTTAGATTTAAGTAAGACCACTACAAATATTGTTATAGATACAAAACTAATTTTTTGGGGCGTGGCCCAACAAAATTGGTATCTGCTCCCGGTGCAGAATGATTAAAAAAAAGGATATGATTTCACGGCGGGCTGCACACCCCAATGAAAGAGGAAATGACCGCTTTGATATCAATAACTTGTTGCGAAAGAAGGGATTCTAAAGACCCTGGGGGCGCTCTCATCCCGATCTCCGAGGAAACGAGAACGTCGCCTCCGTCCGAATTCCTAAGGCGTATTCCGACGCGAGTCCAATACGAGTTCCCCGGCATCTGACCCGTGATATTGCGGTGAGAGCGACCCAGACGGCGAGGACTGCGAAACGGTGATGGGAACGGCACACGGCAGAGGATTTCTGCCCGAGGAATAGAATAGAGGTTGCGGGATTGGGTTTTGCCGTGTGGGTGTGCTCGTGATACGGCGAAGCGCCTATGTGTGTGTGTGTGTTGGGAATAAGGGACGAGGGAATCCCTTAGGTGGGGAACGGGGCGGGGGGTTGTGTTTCCCTTTCCCGTGAGCTTTAACGTAAAAGCCGTCGCCGGCGTCGAAAACTTTAACCCAAGCGCTTCCCCCCCC
>LYUA01000358.1:333401-360760 GCA_002093875.1 Calopteryx splendens
GTACGTATGTTGCCAGGTTGGTTAATTCATCGGCGTGATCAAATTGTGACACTACAAGGATAATTAAGCCGTAAATTTTAAACGAGACTTGAGTGGCTGGTCGATGCGAGGCCGGAGCCTGCGATATACGCAGGGAATAGGTATGGCGGGAGTTGTATTAGGGACTGGAGAGTGGCTTTTATTATTTTCAACTTTATTCCACATGCGTTTCAGTTTTTAGACTTTTACCCGGAGCGTATGGGTAAAGCCGGTCTCGAAACGGGGTTCCTAAGGAAGAGAAAGTTTTGAGCTCTCATAATGAAGTTATTCGCATAAAACATTTTTTTCACACGAAAGAAAGAGATCACCGTCACAAATTTTAAGGTTTAGAACGAACACCTATCGACGAAGCAATTTCAGACTGCCTCTCCTTATCCTGATTCTCTTCTCATTTCAAGCGGAATTCCCTAAATTTGGCAACGCGAATGGAACGGGCGCCGCAAATGAGTAAATTGCGATTAGTTAGTAGAATTGGATCCTCTTGGAACAGATAATTAAATTCTGTTTAAATAGAGAGAGAGAGAGCATCTTTGGGAGACGTGATTCACAATCATAGATATTAAAAAGATTGTCAGTTTCCCTAGAAGGATATATTACACACGATTTTTTTAATTATTGCTTTGATAACTGAGGGCCAGAGAGAAAATTTGGTATTTCCTTCTGATTCTCAACTTGAAATTGAGCATTGGTTTTAATAGATTTGACATTTTATAAAATATGAAACAAGCCTTATTGTTTTAATCAGAAGTAGTTAGTATAAAGTATACATCAGTAGCAGTATACAGCACAAATGTTAGCTCCCAACTGAAAAAATAAATAATTATTTATAGTTTCAGAGCGTAGTTCTCATTTTTAAATTTTCATTAGGCATATGAATTCTGTGGAAGATGAATACGTTTCAACGTTTTCTATGTTCAATTAAGGAGAAGTCTGGTTAATAATGGTCTATTTATGAAACATTCCCCGATTGAATTTACTTTTCGTCAAACTTTCTAATCTGAAAAAGACTACCTTGTACCATAAGCGAATTCTGTAACTGATTGGGTAGGATACATGATACTTACTACTTCTTTTTGGTTTAAAAAAAGGCGCTGAGGGGAAGTATTTTTTCTGACTAAGTCACTCAACTAAGAACTATATCTGTCACCTGATAATATGGCCGAGTATTTTGTATATTTTAGGGGAAATGTATGGCTTTTTTCTTTCTTCATCTCTTCTAGTCACGCTAACTAATACCGCAAATTTAACCGATCGATGATGATAAGCGGATTTATGGTTGAGAGCGAAAGGGTTCAGAGCCTTCTAAGTTTTTTATTGGGTATGATTTGAATTAATCAATACAGCACACCTCTACCGGTTTAAATTTCTTGAAATACTTTCAATTTTTTAAACAATAATGAGAGAACTTGCAAAACTTTTAATGAATAGCGCAGAGAATATGAGCACATTCAGATTCTTTTGGCTTATCGTGAAGGAAAAAAAGTTAAAGACGGTTATGTTTCTACATACTCAATTCACGAGCTTCTATTAGTTCTCTAGCTCCTTTGAAAATACGTGAAGATGGTGCTATGACATAATCAAAAATGATAGAGCTCATTCTAAATAGCATTCGCAAAATGAACTTCTATCCCTTTTTGGGAATGTTTATAACCTACACTCCGTGTAGCTTATTCATCATCATCTGCGTCATGAATATATGATTAATTTACTGAGTGAAGGTTATTTTCAAAATTTATCAGCAATTATTGAACACAATATCTCTATAAATTCTCGTTCATCAGTAAAAAGTTGCACTGAAAATCTGAATATTTTATTTAGCTACCCGGATTTGGGGTCATAGAAGCGAGCACCATGATATTGTTTTAATGTCATGACGGTGTTATAGCTGCTGAAACATTTATGATCGTCACTACGCTGCTTGAAAAATTTTTATTTAATGCTTAAACTGAATGATTAAGCACTAGATATAGATTGTTTAATTTGGACTCGATATATTCACGATGCTGCGCCGTGGAATGCATCCTCAAAGGTATGTCGCACGCATTACTTTAATGAATTGCGCTTAAATGCCTTTTAGGATACTTTCAATAGGATTTTACGAGAATTACATTAGGTTCAAGCAAGACATATTTAATAAATTAAAACTTTTATATCAACATTAATTCCAAACATTTCAGTAAACATCAAGAAAAATATCGATTGTACAAATGCTTCATTCTAGGTAAAAGGAAAGAAAAAAGTTCTTTCGCGATAAAAAAACCATGGTTCCCTTGATAACCAATCATATTAATGTAATATGCAATGTGAGGGGTTATGTCAGTCAGTCACTTTACAGTTATATGCGGTCTAATCTAACTTTTGGATCGGTTTTATGCGGTCGCTTCCCACCCGGTAAGGTTCCAGGTTCTAATTCCGGCGGTGGCAGAATTTTTCTGTGTTGCTACTGTTCTTCAAGTACTCCGTCCGTTGGATGGGACATTTATTTGTGGACCCTTTTGGGGCTTCCGTTTAGAGAAGGCTCATGCCGGCTCAGAGTTTCACTCCGCCATGGCTAAAATTTCTATACCTAAAAAATTACCTAACTATCCCTAATGGCGTAAAATGACCTCAGAAATCGGTCGCCTACCTTACTAACTACTACAACTACTAATCAAATTTGGTTTACTACTGGTAAATCACAGAACTAGCTACTTCCATAAAGTTCATTTGTTCACAGTACAAAAAATATTGCTTTTTAAAGAACAAAATTTTTACAGCCTAACCTTTTCCAATTAATGCAATTTTTATTTATCTTATACATAATAATACCTATTTAGTATTCCTTTTAATTCAATATTAAAAATTTAGCAATAAAAAATTGATTTATTTTAGATATTTATTATATGATCATCAAAATAGGTATTGTACCGTGCTCTTGAATTTAGATGCTACTGCCAACAGATTTAGTAGCGTCATGGTGGTGTAAATTTTAAATAATGAATTGTCCTATAATGATTCCGTTCTAAGTTTAGAATTCATGGATATTTATTCATTAAAAACCTGAAATTGGCTGAATAATTGCAACAAAAAATGTGTAACCGAAGACACGTTTTCAATGTTGCCATTAATGATGACCGTGAGAATATTTACTGGATAGAGTTCAATTATTATTTAAAAATTGCTCCCAAGAAATAACAAAGGTTGCGTCTACAAATTACGTTGCATAATAAAGTTCACATCACGTCAAGATAATGAGCCCGGTAGCAAAAACCTCTGTCCATAGACTTCGGACGATCCAATTACTAGTTGGAAGCATCCATCTTTCGACCTACCTCTTCAACCTTGCACTCGGGAGTCGAAGAATAGGTATCCTCATTCGTGCAAAAATGACGCTGGAACTCATCCAGTTTAACACGCGCCCGAAATGAGACTGATAAATCCACGAGTGATGCACTCCAACACGCACCCTTAACCACCAACCACCACCGCTACACTGCATCACCCCCGGCGAGCGAGGACGCGGTTTTGGATCCTACCCGGTGTAAATTGGAAGGGCTGTGTTCCAGTTCACGGGATGGGATGGGAAAGGATAAAGAGTGTGAGAGAGAGAGAGAAGAAAAGAAGAAAGGGGAGGAAGAAATGCGAGCACACCCCAATCACACACACCTTCCACACACAGCGGCACCAGCGACACAACCACTTGTGGCCTAATTGGGAATGAACTTGACAAGTGTACAGTGTCGGTGGCAGATTCTGTCGGCTCGGGCCTTGTAGGGAACTCTTGTCACATGGTTTTGGCCAGGGCTGGGATTAGTCTGGGAATTATTGGGTTTCAGGGGGGGAAAGAGGGGAAGTGAGAAGGGAAGTGAAGTACCTCTTTTTCGTGAGCATCCATCTGGGGTTGGGAATTGGATATTATACGGCATAAATAAATAGTGGAAAAACTTATTAGCAATCACTCTTTTAACTGAAATTTCTGGCTGATCATCTTGCCAATATAGCCTAATTAACAGCCTATAATATTGAATATATATTCAATTGAATAGTATTTTCAAATAAATTATCGCGATGGCATTCATATTTTGGGCGAAACCATTTTGCATCTTCCTTTTAACGTTTTTTTTTTAAAGACAAAATATTTTACTCCCTTTTGATTCAATTCATAGAAAAGTCTTTCTAAAAATGAGAAATATTTCTAATACATCCATAATTTTAAATGGGTTACATTGGGCACCAGAAATTAGTAAAAACAATAGATAGATTAGATAGTAAGAAATATAAAATGTAGTTCCAACAGTGATGGGTTTAGCAATAGTATTCATACAATCATCCCCGGTATGAGCTGCTTTCAATGTCATAGAAAGGATTTATTATGTGCCTTAATGTTTCAGCAAAGTAAATCTCGTGCATTAACTACAATCATCCTTAATGTGGATAATTTCTGGTTTATTTTCTCAAAAAAAATAATATTTCGGAACGTATAATTCAAACAATTTCATTACGGACAGAATCTTTTCAACATGACCATACCGCCTTGTGGAGCACGATGCAGTCTTATAAGATATTTAAATTAAAAAAAGGACTGAGTGCGCATAATTAAGAATGGTCTCAAATATTGGAGTGAGCTAAGAGATTTGAGGGTATAATTCAATTCCTTTCCATCCAAGGAACCTTATTCTGTCCTTTACTCCAATCAAAAAAAAGATTGCCCGCGGATACACCCCCGCAGTCGACCCGCTAGGGAAGAAATTAATTGCATAGAGGTCGAAAAGGGGCTGTCGGGACAGGAGGAAGGAGCACAGCGACGGGAGAGGAATATATAAAGACTGTCCAAGGGAAAAACGCATTTGGGAAAGCTTACGTGGATCCCTTTTCCGGTATCCTGACTGCTTCTCCATTTCTCTCTTGCACAAGGCCGACGCAAAAATTCAGAAAACCAATTTTTTTCCCTTGGTGTGGCTTTGTGTCTGGTGAGAGAAGAGGGGTAAAATGGAGCAACACGGGGGACCGGTACCCACCAACGCCCGACCCCACGCCACTTTGTGCACAAAAGGGAATGAATGGGGACTCCCGGCCGCTATATCGTACTGGTGTGCGAGAGTGAGCCATTGGCGTCGGACGTGAGTATGGCGTGGGTGGCTCATGAAAGGGGTCGGGGGTTTTGACTGTTTCGAAGATAAAGCGGACCCTCGTGGGCTTTTGATGGCAACTCGTCGCAGGTTTAAAGGAGGAGGTGAGGGCAGAAAAGGACGTTCACTTTGAGTTCTTCACGGACGAGATCAGGAAACTGACTTTTTTTTTAGAGTTCTTTCACCTATCAAAGCGCGTTAAATAGACCTCTTTCCTCCACCCTCGGCCCTGCACACTCCTTTCCCCCTTCGCCCTCGCCGCAGTTTTTGTGCCAAGGCAGTTTCATGGTGAGCTACGCTGTTTGCCGGTCAGTGCAAATGGAAAGGTTGTAGCCGCGTTCGTTGAATTTTTTTGCGTGCCGTTCAATACTGTTCATCATGTCTTATTAATTCCAATTTACGGCCTAATATCCTGTGGAAACGTAATCCATTCGTGCAAAATAAATTTGAAGGAAGAAATTCCATACTATTTATATTATGGCCCACTTATAGAGCTTGTCTCATTTTCATTTAGAATATTTTTGCATTTTTATAGTTGAGCCAAATACTTATCATAAAATTTGCAGTAATTACGATAGTTTCTTAGAAATACACTTGAATTTTAATAAATAAATTATGAAACAATATACTTTTTCACAAATGGGGTGAACGTTTTTTTAAACTCTGCCAGTAAATATATCGTGTCATACTTAAAAACTATTAGCTCATAGTTATTGCAAAGATATTTTCCTCCTGTTTCTTGACAACATTCAGTGAAAGTAGCATCATGTATCCGTTTAAATCATTCTACAACATGTTATCTTTGTGTTGAAAGTCTAACTGCACACGTATACGTAATTATCTACATTCGCAGCAAAGTAAGTAATAATTCTAAAAATTAATTAAGGCCGCATTCATTATCACTTGCACATCAAAACTGAAGCCATTTTGTTTCAAATTAAGTAATAAATCATCTTACGAAGGGTAAAAAATTCTTTCACTAATAAACTCATCAAAAATGCCTTTTGATGAAAGCAAATATTGTATATTAAAATATGGTTATGTTAACAATTTTTAGGATGAAACTGAAAATTTTCAAGGAAACTATCGCATTTCTTGTTTAATTCCCAATAGTCCCTCATTTTATAAATATTTAATGAGTAGTAAAATTAATAAAACGTTGTATGTGAGTCAAAATAATCAATGTTAATTCCCACTTTTAATTCTCTTTTCACCATCTTTTCTCCGTGATTTCCTCACCACTTCATTACCCTTAGTACCTTAAAAATTTAAAATTGACATTTCGATTACCTACATTATTTATATCATCGTTATAGGTAGCTAATCTATTAGAAGAAAGTCTAGAACAGATTGATGAGGTCGTGGATATCTAAATATATTTTATACTGAATAAAAAAATGATTTCCTTAGTCCCTCATGATGTCAACCCCTTTACACTGGCTAAAACTTAAATTATTTTCCTTCTTTATCTCTTATACCCAACACATTCTCCCTTCTGCCATGCCATTAACATTGCCTCTTAATATATCATCCATTCACTTTATCCGCCATCTTAGATTTTCCCCCAACAAGTACCTCTCTTTCCATATCATTTCTAACACATTACCCTTATTCCTTTCTTTTCTGCATATTCTATTTATTCCTTTCCATACTCACATCTCAAGTTCCTTTGGAGGAACTTGAGATGCGAGTAGTGAAAGGAATAAATAGAATATGCAGAAAAGTATGATATATGGAAAGGAATAATTAGAATATGCAGAAGAGTATGTTATCTTTCTCTTTTCATTCCTCGCTCATTTCACTCATTCACTTTTCTCGGAGACCAGGTTTCGGAACCATTCATCCTTAAGCACCGACTCGAAGTCTTCATTAAGTTGTCCTTTACTCTTTTATCTAGAGCCCCAGTGATCAATTCCCTTCTCTTTGTAGTTGTTTTTCTAGCGCATTTCTCCTATTCTCCTTGCTAGTGGACTTATTTTATTCGGAAGTGAGGCTCAATTACTCGAATTTCTAACCCCTTGATTTGATTTTCAGCTTGCCCATTTTTATGACAGTGTTTTGCATAATTCATATGCACGTACCGCATATACTACCCCCCTCTCTCCAGAACTAGATCATTTAGAACATTCACCACCGGCATTATTGTCACCGCTCAAATAGGAGTCTAAACATTTAGTGTAATTTGATCCAGATCATGATCCAACACCGCAGACATCGCTGCGACGAAGTGCCACTCCTTTCTTTGGCTGTAAGGATTGAGTCACCGTCGGCACTACGCTGTGAGTGACCGTTAAAAACATATTAGAACGAGAGGGCGAGCCGACACGACCCGAAGTCGTTGCCGGGGCAGCTCATTGGTCGAAACCCTTGACTGAGGATCCTCAGAGCGTGGCTCGCCGGCGTAGAACAACGCAGGCTCAGTGACGCAATGTTTGCCCCTTGCGCGCACATAAACGACCGCGACCTTGAAACCATGTCATCTGTCCTGCGCCGTTTGTCCCATTCTTCATTTCCTTCTCATCGCTGCACATTGAACTTCCTTTCCCATCCATGTCAAGTGAATAAAAGCACTGGAACTATTTCAAATCAAACATTTGAGACTGTATCTGGAGTATCATCATGAAAAATGTCATAAGGGGTTAGTGCAATCATTTAGGCAGGAAACAGGAAGAAAAGAGATAGTGCCCCGGCACGCGTGCTCAAATAATGCCTGTCAATAAAATTGTGTTTATTAATAATATCAGGAAGTCGGCTGATGTAAAAAAATAACTTTCAAAACTACGCATCCCTCTTTGTCACCTCAACGAGAGATGCTCATCTTTGACCGATAGAACTATTCACGATGATAAAATGTTAAAATATAATTTACAATTCCAGATCGGAGAGTCAATGATTTAATATATTTATATAATCTTAAGGAAAAGGTTGGCTTATAATGTAATTATATCCATACCAATTTTGGCTTAATTTTTCAATGACACAATAAATTACGGGTAAAACCACTTTCCTAACAATATGACAGAAATTTTATTTTTTAGAAACTATTTATAGCTCGCAATACGTCGTTGCATTCTTCGCTGGTTGAACTTAAACTTGGCTATTTTTAATTCGCAGTGTAGATGAAGAGTTAAGTACTCACGTTAATGAGGGCCTTAGGGTGACGTTCTAGAAAATTTTGAGTGATAATATTTCCACCTTCTCGCAGCCTCCGCAGTTTGTGATGCAAGTACCTCTTCGCATTGAAATCAGCTAGTCTCCGCGGCGGGCTCCAATCGCCTCCTCTGTCCCCGCATGCCCCTGCGACGCCGGCGGGGGTCCCTCTTTGCCAATCCTCCCACCTCCATCTATGCCCCCCCTCACAGATAATTAATTGCTCCAAGCACGCCAATGGACAAATACAACCACTCACGTTCACGCTCGCTCACACACGTGCGCGCACGCCTCCATTCCACGTGACCTGGTGCCCTGCCCTGGGTGCCCTGCGCGAGGACTCACCCGATTATTTTTTTTAAGAATACCCTTCAACGCTCTTAATGTGGAGTCTCATCGATATCATCCGTTCCGTCAGAGCGTGCATGAGTGTGTACACGTGCATATGGAAGGGAAAAGGTGTTAGCATAGCCAAACGGCAGTGGTGACCGTGGTACGTGGCCGTGACCCAATACGTAAGATCGTTGATGTAATGGCCTAAATTCCGCGATTTAAGACGCCACGATGTCACGGGGGATTATAAAAATAAAAGGACTGTGAAGCGCACTTGCGTGATAATATATATTCTTCGTGACTTCTCCGCCACTTTTGTATTTCTATCCTTCCATTCCAAGACATTCAAATTCATGCGTTACTCCTATTGATATTTCTTGGAACTTTTGCGATGCTGTATGAAACGCAGGTTTTTGTAATTGGTAATCCTATAGTTCATATTTATGTCTCTAAAATGTCATTTCAGCCATAATCTATGAGCAAATATGAAAGCTACTATTTCACTCCCAAGAATATTAATATATTTGTGATTAACAAAAAATGTGTATCTTTAGTTTCCTTCAAATGTGTTCGTAAATGGTTCAGAGTAATTTGATCTAGTAGAATATAATAAAATTTGAAAAGATAAAATATTCAAAATATTTTGAATTCGTACACTGAATCCGTTTATGTGTTTTATAGCGATCAAAGTAGATATATGAACCACTTACGATGTTCCTGACTTATTTAGGTTTTGAAATAGTCTGAACTAGCTCTATATTATCCTAATATGACCGTCACAAAATATGTATCTTTATTGTGTATCTCATACGGCAGTTTGTAGAACGAAAGAGATAAAGTAAAAAATAAAGTCGTTAGTCATGGATGCAGTGAGGCAGAGTTTTTGTTCCCAACGAGAACGATTTCCAACGTAGAGAACTACACACGCTTAAAATTAGCCCTACTTCTCCACTCAAACTCTTATTCTGCAGGAGGACATAAGATACCAAGTTCCCCACGTGGAATACTCGTAAGCTTTGGCTTCCTCTGACCCCAATTAAAGTTGGCTAATGCGGACTGTTTTTATTTTTTTAAAGCACAACGATGTGTTAGAACTTTCTTAAACCACATAAATCTTTGAAGTATTACCACCAAATGTTCCCCTAGAATGTCTTGGGAGCACAACTGCGAGATAATTTGAAAAACATTGGTGTACTCGAAACCCATAACTTTTGACCAATCATTTTTAATAAGTAAGTATTACTGAAAATAAAATGCGGAACCTATATTCCGGCGAAATTTGACTTTGTGACTCACAGTTTTTATATTCATCTGTAGGAGTCTTTTGAGATCAAATGTTCTTCTAATTTTCTACCTCTCTTTTCTAAGCGTTGGTTAAATATTTTTTTCTAAACACTATTTATATAAAACTAAACACACGCTAATGTATGCATTAAATATTCTGATAAAGAAAGAAAATTTTGTTTTGTAAAAAATACCTCAAAATTACGTATTCAGAAAGTAACTTCCATTCGCTGAGTTGTAGGAAATCGACTTTCCAAGATAAGTGAATCTTTGCCATTAAGTTTTTACAATCAACCTTTTTCTTCATAATTTTATAAATCTTTGCATGGGATCATTATAGAAGACATTGAGAAATATATCCATTATTGATGACAGATTTTCCACTCTCAAAAGACAATTGGTATCGTAAGTTAAAAACCCAAACGCTAGCGAAAAAATATGTCTCCGATTTCCTCTACTATTAATGTCAATGAAACATTAGCAACGACCGAATTACATTACTTATTGGCCAAATGTTTTGGCGTAAAAAAATTTTTGTTTAATGATTAGATTCCCTCAGGAACCGCATAGTTTAAGGTCCGGTGTTCATCTCCAATAAATAAAGTAAGTAGTCTTGCACGGAGGCATTGTGGCTCTCGCGAGAGATGGCAGTCTCACGTGGAAAATTGGAGGTCCGCCCTCTCTGCAATCGCGCGAAACCCGTGCATTCCGGGATAATTTCACGGATTCGCGGGAAAACTTCATCGCCAAGCACCCATAGAGCCGCAGTGTCCCCGATGCCGTCTCCCCGCCACATCTATCTCTCTCCCCCTCCCTCCCTCACGGGAGGATCTTTTGTGTGAGCCATGTGAGGAAACGTTAAAAAAAAAGGAAATGTAAAATATTAGGAGGAGAGGGGAAGGTGTGAGGAGGGAAAAAAACGTTTCCTTATGGAATTTGGAAAAAGGAAAAGTAATCAAAAAGCCTTCGACGGTGGGATGATGTTCGAAAGAGCAAGGGGTGGTGTGGGGCGGGGGGGAATGGTAAGGTGGTAGCGGGGGGGACGGATCGAGCTGCCCAAACCTTGCGCAGCGGAGGATATTGGTGTGGCACGCATGGGATAACCGTAACGTCGCCAGAATTCCGAAGCATCTGGATTCAAAGGGAGGAGTAGACGGTGGGTGAGGGAGGGAGTGTGGGGGGGAGCGTGAAATGCAAACTTGGCGGTGGGCTCGGGGGGAAGGGAGAGTGTACTTTCATCTTTTTATGGCCTCACATCCCAAGGATTTGATTTCTTGCATGAGGGTAACCTTCTCTCCTGGAATAGGACGGGCGCTCTCCCGCCGGTCCTTTTTCCCTTCACCGCGGGCAATATATGGGGCGTGAAAAAATGGGTAGCGAGAAAATAAAAACATGGGTGCAATATTCACCAGGGAAGGTTTCTTTTTTGAAGCGCTCGTTGAGTGATCCATTGTGGATACGTACGTAGTTCCTTTCTACGCCTCTTTGCTTCTCTCTCCGGTAGACTTCTGCCACGAAGCGCTGCCAATTTATTTCCCCATTCAGGGTTTGGACTAAGTCTATTTACATCTAGAGTAATTAAAATTCAAAATAATTGTTTGGAGGACTTCACAATCATACAATGGATTGTAATTCTGGCACCAGGAAGTCCGCACAAAGGTCATATGCATAGTTGAAATTTCCCAAGAAGTCTTAGTGGACGGACCTTTAATTACCCGTGAGAATAATCAACGCCGTGTCCTAAACATCCTTGTTCAAGAAAAAAATATTTAAATACGGGTTAAACTTATTTTTTAGGTTAGGGCAATTGGATACGAAAAAGCGTTAAATTATCAGGAATATGTAATTAAATCACCACCTTAAATTTATTATAATTTCATTCATTTCTTATATTATTCTAAATTCATTTGTTCTCACACATTATTACTCAGACTAATTGCAGAGTACACAGGAATATTAGCAATACAGAATCAATGTATAATTATCAGGTATTGAAAATATATCGTGTTTTGGTGGGGAAAACACTTTCTACTGTTATCAATAGCCCCCAACAGTGGAATAACTACCATCGCATTTAGACAATACCAAAACTTCGCTAATTTTAAAAACATTGTCTTGGCAGGTTGGACATGCTCGAGGAGACGTACTCGAATTCTTTCTGAAAATGCCATGTTTCGTAACATGATCGACCAGACCTCTCTTATGCTTCGGAGAAAATTGATCCCGGGACCGGTCAAATGCTCCCATCCTCCCCGTTCCAAAGTCCTTGGCAACCGCCCTTGTGAGGGAAAAAAGGCGTATCCAAGGGTTCATGCCCTCCCCATAGTCTAGTCTCAAAAACTTCCTTTATCTATCAGCCGAGCCATCTATTGCCCTTTGGTCCATCGCCCAGCCTCCCGCTCCATCATCTCGTATACCCTCCCCCACACCCTTCCGTCTCCTCCCTTCTCTCCTCGTAGCTCCTCCGCCTTATCCTCATCTTCCGCATGCCACCCTTTCCCCCACCCCACCCCCCTCCATACCTCATTCTCCCACCCCCACGTGCCCCTCCCTTATTGTCCCATTCCCCCCTCTTTTTTTCTTTTTTCCACCACATTTCCTTTGTTTGGTCGCACAATCCACTCTCGGCTATCGCCCTCTTATCCCCCTCCCCCCAGGAACCACAGCGTCACACCCCACCCCAGTCCGCACCTCACCCGAGGGGGAGGGAAGAAAGGAGGTGCCCTCCTCCACCCTTTCCCTCCCCAAAAAACTCCCTTCTCCTCCTCCATCTCCATTCGCCCTCCTCCTCATTTTTCTTATCCCCCCTCCAACCCTTCCCTGCCGCCCCCACCCATCCACACGGCTGTCTCACCCAACTCCTTCACGACCCTCACCTTCTCTCCCCTACCTTCTCCCCTCCCTCCCCCTCTCCCCCTCCTGACCTCGCCTGACCCTCAAGCCCCTGGCGGCCTGTATCGACGCATCCTGATAGAACCACGCGGTCCTTCATGCCCTTGTGTTATTTTTTTTCGCCTTTGTGTGTGGGATACTTGGCAAATGACCTGAGTGAGAGAAACTTCCGCCGGAGGTATTTTATTTTATTATTTTTTTCTTCCTGCGGCTCATTTAAATCCGGGTAGCGATGGAGGAATTTTCTCCGGGGCGTCGGAGAACATGTGTATCTTTAACGCTCTTGGTTATGGTGCGTGTGTCAATAATGGCGTGACGTTAATTCTGTTCCGTGCCAAACGCCAGCTCCTTTCAGTACGTCGCCCTCGCGGCACTCCTCCGGTGAAAATTAAAGCCGCCATTAATCTCTGTAACGGTTGGAATGAGGTTCACTCTTAAGCGCCTGCATTTAATTGGTGATTGAATTACGGAAAAAAATACGCGGAGCTTTATTGATCGGATATTTGACTAAACAACCATTGAACGCGAGTGTTGTTATAATGAATCAGTTAAAGCAGTGGGAATCAAAATCCTGCTCTCCGAATCCGCAGGCTTTCTCAATTTTCAAAAATTAATCAACTCTACAAACTTTCCACATTTTTCTTCTGCTACATATAGGTTTCCCCGTCTCCATTCCATTGTTTTCTTGCTTTCCCAGCTTTTCCGCTGGGTCTTCGAAGTAAAACAAATGATGGAACACTATTGGTAGTCACCTTTGTTCTCGTTTACCATGATTAAACCAAGCTACCGCGAGAGGTATTCTTTTGGAATGGTTGAACCCTTGGCGTTTTCAGACGATCATAAACGACCTTCAATCCTATTAGCCAAACTTTAGTCCTAAAAATTCCTCTTGAAGGACGCTGTCTTGTTGGTGTAAGTAGTAGCCAACACAACAAACCTTCAATTTTGTGACCCAGATTCATTAATCGGTCATGTCAAAAGATTTTTAACGTCGAATTTCAAATCTTTAGTTCATATACGTTACATCCGTGCAAGTGACTCGTATAATGTTCTTTTGTGTCCTTTCCTACTCCTATAGTTTTCAAACAAAATAATGACAGTAAGATGGTGGTTGAGTGCTAAATAGTTAAAGGGCATTCATTTAACGTGGTGTTCTCAGAATTATCAAACGCATTCTAGATATATACATTTCACATAAATACTTACTCAAATGTATTTCATTGTCCATTATATATCAAACATTAAAGCAACTGGCATGAGAGAAATTAACCCGTACTATAATTTTCCTTTTAAAAAGGGATACCCAATCCATATTTAAACAGGAATTAATTCTCTAAAGAGTAATGGAAAAGCACTTAAGCTGTTAATATAGTCTAGAACATATGCTACGATCAGTATTCAATTGATTCAAAGGATGAAATTACATCTACAAAATATAAAGTATATTTTACAAATAAATAAACTCAGTAAAAAAATGTAATTAATAAATGGCGTTGTGTTGTCTGAAATGCCACCTGGGGATATTGCTCCTGTGGTGGTGTGTTGGGATCGGGACTGAATAGCTAGACTTCCTCGAATATTCAAAAGCGAGCACTATGAAATATAAATGTAAGAGCCAGCATTCCCAATCAAACTATTTTTTAGTTTATTATGCATTCAATGCAACAAAAATTTCTCGTGATACATGGCAAGCGCTTGAAACAAAATTTTTTCGCCTTGTATGTATGGAACTAATATGCGTGTGTGTAGGTAGGGTTGCATATAAATCACGGCTCGACGGTGTGCCGGGTGTATGTGGTTCAAACGGCAGAAATGAACGAAGATCATTTGCGCCGTCATCTGACATCTTGCTACAGTTGTGATTGAAAATAGATATTTTTTTAATCTTATTTAATTTTCCCACTATTTTTTCTAAAATTTATAAAGATTTATTACAATCTTTTTAAAAGGGCGTCAACTTACAATTATAAAAATGTTATGTAGACAACTTTGAATTCCGAGGTGGTTCAGAGTGCCTTCATGCATGTTCATTTGTGCATTATAATTATCAAGTTTTACCGGTAAAATCAAACGATAAAGCATATGTAATATATAAATTAGGCAATTATTATATACACTTCGCTAATGTCAAATATCAGTTACTGTGTCAAACGTAGACGTAAATACCGTTAACCATCTGACATATTCAAAAATATATTAGTTTTTTGGCATCACTTAATGGCTTGTAAAAGCATTCCACTACAAAGTCGCCATATGTAATAAATAGCCAATAATAAATACACCATTATCTTACTACCTTTCGATTACTTTACTCATATTATCGCTCATTCGTGATTCATCATATTATAGATGATAATTGACGCGAGACCATGAAAACGTGATTGAGTTAAGGAAACAAGATATTTTAAATCCTATATGAGTTGCAACTTTAACACCCTTGGGTTAGGATATAAAAAATATCTATATTTTATCTATAAACTGTAACGTCTCGTGCCGATAGTTTGTCAAATGAAGTAATAAACTTGACAATGGACGCTCTCCTCGGACCGCTACAACTTCAATCAATCTAGTAGGTACCGGAGGTTTACGAGACAAAACAAAAGATTAATCATTTTAAGAAATTTATTAAGAAACAGGAGTCCAATTACAAGATTAAATGATGGCTAAGAAAAGCGTCCAACATTTACGCGTCCGTGACGAGCCAAGACCAAAAACCAAGCGAAGTACCAAAAGCCAAGCAAGCTATCACCCTCTCACAACCCTGGGTCTCCGACGAACGACGTATCAGAGAGTATGAATCACGCACTTCAGGACCGATGTTCAGATCACTGGGGGGAAATTGGGAGGGGAGTACTTTGCACAGTAGGTGGGGAGACTAAACCGTTGACCTTCAAAATTTTAAAATCGCCGGAAGCGATTGGATAATTACGAGCTATATCCTGTGTTCACTCAGCGAAGGGTCAAGAAATGCCTTTTTCCACTGCGTCCCCAAGCTGCAGTATTCCCTTTTCTTCCTACGCCGACCACTATATATGACCACTCTCCCCTGGTGAGGGGAAGGGCGGAGACCCAAGGCCGGAAATCTTGACCAGATAAGTTGGTGCACGGGATAGCGAGATGAAAAGGGCTATCCGTGATGCAATTGAGAGCCGTAGGCATGAGATGCGGCTTTGGCGCCTTCGACTTCACCGAGGGGCGCTAAGTCCTTCAGCTAAGTCCCAGAAGGCTAAATGTCCCGCAGAAGGGAAAATGTCCAAAGAGAGGGAAAATGGACAGGCATAAAAAATGACAAAAAACTATTTCAACGTATTATTTAAAAATTTTACTCTACAGATGTATTGTTTCAAATTCATTTTGTATTCCTCAATAATACAGCTTGATATATGGACTAGAACTAAGAGAATTCTTTTCAAACGAGAAACAGACATGTGCCACCTTTACTTTATTTAAGAATTCTTTGCTTAAATATTCTATTAGTGTTTTAGTGTGTTTAGTAAACTATTTGTATCAATGAAAGTGGTTATTTAATTAACTTTCATGATTTTACCAAGTTGTACCATTAAATGTTCATCTTTGCCAATTACTGATATGTTCTACGATTTTCATGCGAGTGATGGCATTGTAATCTTAAAGCTAACGTTCATTATTCTATTTTAAATGCTAACTGCGATATTAGCATTTTCCCTATGAATATCTATAGGTTCAAATTATATAATAAGTGACTCAAGTAGCCATCATAGTTCCTCAATCATATATTATTTCAAATTAATTGAAGTTGAGATTATACATTTTCTAACAAAAAATATTTTTTTTACTTTTCTGGAGGTTCCATATTTATAAATATGAACTAGATACTATTCAAGAATAGCTTTCTGCTCTTTATAAAGTGTCAGTGTGTGCAGGCAACGCTGTTTATTTACATGTTTCTGCTAAGAATATTTCTCTAGGGAAACCTATATGTTTATTTTAAAGTAAAATTGATTGCATATATAATATCCTGTTGCGGAATATTTTTGGCGTAAATATATTAGGTAGGTATTTCAGACGCAAGTCATTACCGGCACAAGTTAAAACAGGCCTTACCAAGAGGATCTTCATGGCCTGAAATTGACAAAAGGGAAACTTAAAAGTTCGAAGGTAAATCACTTCAAAAAAATCGTACAAAAGCATTTTTTCAGTCAGATACATATATGATTACCTATTATTTGGAAATGAAGTTGTTGCTCCCATCCTTGTGTTTGCTGTTCTTTCCCAGGCATCCTGAAATCCAAAGGTTACTGATCTTTCTCTTTTAGGATTGCCAGAGAGCATGGGCGAGAGATTGAAAAGGCAGGAGATTCTTGATGAAAAGATAAAGAAATTTTTGGCGGTGAGATAAAGAAATTAATAAGCAGTAGTTCATACGTACAAATTATTCACTATTCATAGTAAATATGAATCATCATGACTGGCTGATTCCATTTTCAGAGCTGATAACAAGCCTTTTGACTCATGCTTTTTTTCTGCATGCTTAAGTGAAGAGGGATGTGGATGTTGATGTTTGGGACTTTAATTTGGTGTCGAGCACACCACTGGAAGGAATGACTCGGGATCTTGGTTTCATGGAAACACAGTACCCTTGGATCCTGGGAGCTTCTATCTGCAATGTTCTTCCGTATTTTCGGGCGCTTCCATGCCTGATTTCTGTTGGTTCTGTTTGCTGTGATTTGAGGTTGAGATGTTGGTTGTCCTCTTCTCTTGTGGTTTTTCGAAAGTCCTTCTCTCTCTCCTTCTATGCTGCGGCTGTGTTAATGTGTATGGTTTGCCTGTCTGGGGTGCATGAGAGTGTAAAATTATGTGTGTTTCGTTTCTTTACAATTATTATCTTTCCTAACATATAATTTTCCTTTCTTACTCTAAGCTATCTCTTTCCCTTCCTTACTGCAGGACTTTCTGTGTCTGGTGTTTCATTACTATTTCAAATGCCTTTACAATTAGAATGAATTGCAAGACCTAACGAATTCTTGGCTATCTACTAAAATTGTTATATTTTTAAATTAATGAACTCTTGCTCAACAGTGAAACATTGACACAAAAAACAATTTGTGCCCCATTAGTTTAGTTAATTGATTTTTTTACTGACGAGTTATGTTTAATCTACATTGTTTGTTGTTTTTAGCCTAATTTGTTGAGTATTTTTTGCAGTTTCGCCTATTTCACTGTTTACGAAGTGAGTTTATCTTACGTTCAGTATGTTTTTTCTTAATGTTATGCATTGTGGTAGCACCATATGAACCAGTCTTATGTCCTGTTTCATTGCTGTTGACTCTACTAGGGAAAGTAGAAAACTTGAGACACCGTCACGGTCAGCATTCAAACCATCACCATTACAATTCCCATAGGGAGAGACACAGCCATAGGCATAACAGAACCCCCAGAGATGAAAGCCGCACCACCAGTGGCAGAGGTGGTGGCCTTGATGGTGCAGACGTTGGTGTCGGAGGGAGAGGTTACAGCACCTCCTCCAAAGAAGTGGATAGATTTGCACGTGATGTGAGTGCCGATTACCGAGATCGGGTTCGTTACCGTGTGTCTCGAGATGGTGGCGGTACGAGGGAAAGTGGCCGGGAAGGCCTTAGGCGGACGTTGTCCGACGAGCCGCCCTCCGGCAACCTCCACGAGCGGGGGAGGCACGGGGGGAGCAGCCGGAGTCACGATCGGGGCGGTGGGATCACTAGTCGGTCCACGGACCAAAGGCACTTCACCGAGCGGAGAAAGAAGACGGTGCGCTTCGATCCCGGTGAGATCACCAGGAGTAACAGCATCAGTGCGCCCGTTGCTCAGTCTAGTGCGGTGTCCGGCACGGGCGGGCGCCGGCGGACGCGAGAGGGGAGTGGGGACCGCAGTGCCTCGGGGGGCCGTCGCCCGTACAGTGGGCAGGAGGGCAAGGACGCGGCCGGTGGCGGCGGCGCGTCGGACGGCCGGGGATGCCCGTGTGGACTACTGGAGGGGAGTGGGGTGGAGTCGGAGGAGACGTGGTGGAAAAGTGGCGGTGGGGGGAGGTACGGAGGCGGAGGGGGGTGGCGCGGTGGAAGTGGTACGAGGTGGGGTGCCGACCGACAAGGATCGCAGGACTCCCAGACCAAGGACTCGGGTATAGACACAAGTAGTACGTTCACTTCGAGCGAAGATTCAAATAGGGGAGAAAGTCTGAAGGTACCAACCAGCACCTATGGCGAGCAAGAAAAGTCACTCAAAAATGTGTAAATTAGAAAGAAGTGTAGCTTACATTTATAATAATTTCTTTAGTACACGTATCGGTCACTGTCTTGAGTGAATGATGTTGTTGGCTTTCGTCCATTGATGTGAGAACTCCTGAATCACTGAGCTGTACATACGCTTAGTGATTAAAGCAATAAGCGAAGCTGTTGTAAAGTATGTAGCGGAAATTTGCACAAATTCCGTGAGCCGACTTTGAATTATATTAGCCAGTGTAGTAAAGTTCTTTTTCTCACAGGCTGACCCCAACAAATATCATTCATTGAATTAGATTTATTCATAGTTTTATAGAGATAGGCTATAATATTTGTATAAAGTAGAGAATGTTGCTAGATAGTAACATAGTATAATCACAAATGTAGATAAAGTAGCGACACTCTAGTAGCTGAATACAACTTCTTTATTAATGCAGCTAAGACCTATGACTAGCAATTTAGTTCCTTATGCACTCAATATTTTATCGTGTATATATTTCATGAAAAATGAGAGCAGATAGGTATTTCTATCTTAAATTCCCCATGCATTCCAAATAATGAAATATCCATTGGTAATGCAGGTAGATAAGGCCAGCTCTTTCATCAAATGTGTTTAGTTACAAAATCCTAAACAGCTCACAGAAAATAGTATTAAACACAAATCTGAGAAAAAAATATTTTCCCTCAAGGTAGACAAAAATGCATGGAATAAGCTAGCCTGCTAGCTGGTGTAGTCTTCTTCTTTCCTGATTAATTTTACCAAATTTTTCTTTCCACTGCAGTAAAAACTGTTTACTTACATTTTCTAACTATTCGAAAATTGTCCATGATTAATAGTTTCCCAATTTGTGCCAAATTAGGTTAATTAAATCCCATGACAATATGTCCTTATGAGTTCCTACAGAGCTATCAATAAAAATAGGTATGCATTGATCAATATTCAGATGATCTGATAAATAATAAATATTTATGTGAGACTAATATATGAAGTTAAAACAAAGAAAAATCTTGCAATTCATATTACTAATTTTTTAAATCAAAATCATTAAATAAATTTCCTCTTCGTTTTAGAGATTATTGTAAATTAAGGTATTTTTTTGGTAAATGAGATCATTTTTCAATGTAAACACAATTCAGTCAGAAACCATCCCTGAATCAGTATTAACACCTATCATCTCACCATTTACACATACTTCAGGCTATCAATACTCTATTTCTTATAAGTACATGCTACTTTTCATGCCTAAATTTCACAGAGGGTAATATTAAATGTAAATGTTTAATTTGAGATTGACTTTTAAAGGACATGTTACTTTACTTGTACATTTAAAATGGTTGTTTCCTCTGGACTATCCACAGCAATAAATATTTAATACATGGTATCATTATCAAAACAAGCTCTCGGAAATATAACTAAAATATGGATATAAAATTATGATATTTTTCATGTTGATTTTAGATATCAAAGAAAAATCAAAATAAAAACATGAAAACTGTATTTCAAATATGCAAATATACTAAGAATCACCAAATCCTAGGGCACTTTTATCAAGATTATTCTTCCATGTTTTACACTATTTATATGAAATAATTCATTCTTTGTCATAAGAAATACTTTTATTTGGTTCTTAATTTTATATCAAATCGTTCTTCTTTAGAAAATATTTAATATTCCCTTATAATAACTAATCAACAGTATTTGCAAAATGTAATTACTACCATGGTTGCTGTGTGTAGTCTTTTGACTTGGCTGTAAATATGTGTTTAAATGATTGTCCCTGAGTAAAATCTATAGTGACTTTGCCTAGCAAGTTTTCTTAAGCAAGTAACTTTTAATTTCTTTCAAATTATACTGCAGACAGCTGTAGCAAGTGCAAGTATGAGCACAAAATTTTCAGATTCTTCATACAGAATTTTTCTTAAAGGATTTTACAATGGGACGCCAGCTTAATAGATGCTGATCAGTGTCAAAGTGTTTGTTGCTTACTCTTTAGCTTTTTGGTGTTTTGTTGTGTTAACTAAGAATAGCATGAACCAGTCACTTGTACGTGTTGTGATTCTGTGATGTATGCATAGGAATATGGAAATTGCAAGCCTGGATTGTTAGTTTAAGAGCATTTCAAAAAAAGAAAGTTCAATATGTTGACAGATTTGAAATGGTTTTTGTCTACCAAAATTGATTTCCTACCTAAAGTTGCCACTACATTTCATATCAATAAATCTTACATTTAAAAGACTGTAAACTGCAGTTTGAAGTTAGTTAAGCATGTATTGAGACAAATATCACAATGGCTATAATGTATAATGAAGATTTAAGTCTTGCAAAGCATCATGGAGGCCAAAGAAATCAGTTTTTGGGCAAGAACGTTTCTTCTTGTATTATAATGATACTTTAAATATTGTGAAGATTATCATTCAAGAGTGATAACTGAAATTTCAATACTGAAATCAAGCTTCATTAATTTATATGAAAATGGAGACATCAACTAACAAGTAAAGTAATAAACATTTTTTTTTAATCTGGTGTTAAATTATAAAAATCTTATTAACATTTAACAGTATCATAAATATTTCTCTTTATCAAAGTCACTAATCTGCAAGAGAATTAAAGATATTGTTTATCATCATAATATATTATATTGAACTGGAAAAAGAAGTAAAATAGTTTCTCTTCAAACTTTTTTTCATTTCATTAATTTATGACATTTATATACTATTTCATGAAAAATCTTTGAAAGAAGTAAAAAAAATGTCTAGTGGCTGTGAATTTATTACAAATATTACTCAAGGCTGATCATGGCACCATTTTTGAGTGAATTGAAATGAAATATATAGATTTACATTAAAATTCCCATTCTACTCATTAAACTCTTATCACATTCAAATCTTATCTGCCCCAAAAAAAACATTTGAATTATATCTATTAATTTACTACAGAATGCATTTATATGATTACATATCATTGAAGATTCCCATTATGTTATATACTTATCTTATTATTAATACTACAATGCAAAACTTGTCCCCCCCCAAAATCAATCATTCCTAAAATATTTCAGTTTTTTACTACGCTTCTGTTTAATTGGATAATACAACAATGTACTTACCTTTAGACTCCATTAATTTCAAAATATTACAAGAAATATTATTATGTATTCACACAACAAATTCAAATTCAAGCATCCATACAAAGTATTTTAAACTAATGCTTGTATTCCCTTTTAACTGTAAAAAAATCCTTTATGAATTATAAGGTGAATGTGAAAATCTTTATATTTTCTTGCAGAGGTGATTTTTAATTTCAAATACATATACTGTGTATTACTTCTGATTATATAGCCAAGTAAAAGTCTCCCATAAAAGATGAAGTCATCCGTTTCTAATGCTTGCTCTGACATTAGTTCCAATGACATTTCATTTTTCCCTTTTCTCTCTCAAATCCTACCATTATAATACTCACTATTTTACCTTCATATATCCTAACATCATTGACCTTTATATATACCTTCTACCACATGACCCTACCCAACATCCTCAATGCAGCACCCCCTGTCATGGCAGGTGAGTGCAGATGGAGGTCATCTTATTGGCCACATGATATTGAAGAAGACTCCTTCAAGAGAAATAAGCTCATCTGGGTATTCAAGTGCAGCCATTTTGGGGTTGAAAGTAGTAGGCGGAGTATTGTTGGAGAGTGGTAGAAGGGCAGCAATAGTCGAAAAGGTGAAGAAAGGAAGCACAGCTGATGTGGAAGGGCAATTACGACCTGGTGAGGGCCAGATGTCTATTAATGATATGATGTGATTTTTTTAAACAATTTTTTATAGTAATTTATTGTAAAATGAGAAGGAACCTTAGCAGGTATTTAATAATCTCATCTTTGATCACACAAGATTCAGTGATTTGTTTAATTCTACAAAATTCCTTATTTTGAATACAGTGCATATTTATTTTTAGTTTAAAGAAATGATGGACAATCTTCCTCAATTTTATGATAATTCAATTCAGCCATATTTAAATGCATCAAAAGTTCAATAATAATTCAACAACTTGCATAGAAACCAATAAATAGACACTGTTCAATAAACTTCATTTTTCATGAAACACTTTATTTATAACCAGTGGTGTATTATTTTAAGCCCTTCTAAACAAAACTACCTTTTTGTCATCACAATCAAGTTATCACACTTAGAATATCTTTCATTGAATGAAATAGCTACTTTCAGTTTCTTTGGGATAATTATGTATAACATACAAACGATTTTCACCATCATTCAGTTGTAACATACTCATTTGAGAAATTCATCTGATCCACTTTTTCCTAGTGATTTTTTCATACAAAACAAGATTTAATCAATCAGAATTAATTTTATTTATTTTTTTTAATATTAATTACAAATCACTCCTAGTAATAGGTTAGCCCCATTATAAATAATTTATATAAGGGCTTTCCATACTTTTATAATTACAAGATAACCATTTTTAATAATATATTTTTTCTCGGAATATTATATATTTAATTATTTGTTCAAAATGGCATTGCATGTCCTCTAGTTATATTCTCCATAGCATTGCTATTATTGTATAGGATTAACAATTGAAAGACTTGGATGAATTTCAAGATTATGCATATATACAATAAAAAGATTCTGAATGTCATTCGCGACAGTGCATTTTACAAACCAAGAAGTTTTTAGTTCCTACCAAAATTTAAATTTAACAGGTTATCCTAAGATTTAAGGGGCATGGTAGTCCAGTGGCTAGAGCACTGAGCTACTAACAAGAGGACCCGGTTTGATTCTGGGTGATGCCTCTTGGCACCCTCAGTTTCACCCAAGCTGTGTACCATTTTTNNTGCCTCTTGGCACCCTCAGTTTCACCCAAGCTGTGTACCATTTTTCAGGTACCAGGTCTTCCTGGGAAATCACAGGTGGTACAGAGAAAGATAATGGCCCCCCTACCCTGATGTGTGAATTTCAAATGCCATTGGGCTTAGTACTGGGTGACCTCTACCCTCACATACCAAACTGGCTTTCGGGTAGATTAATGTGGTGATCCTAAGAATTTTAGTAATTAGTCATGGAAATATTGTGATACCTACTCATATATGTTAGTAAACATATTTTTTTCCCATTTCTATCTGTACAAAATTCATGAATGAATAAGTCTTGGTCTCTCACAAAGTGTATTTGTTATTGTACCAAATCCTTCCAAGATAATTCTCCATCAGTAATGTTCTAATGCAGACTATTTTGCCTCTTCTCATGTTATCCACCATTTGATATACCTACATCTCCTGCCACTGTAAGCATTGCTTTCTATCCACAGGAGATGAAGCTATTGAGTGGAATGGACGATCCCTTCAGGGAAAAAGTTTTGAGGAAGTGTATGATATTATTGCCGAGTCTCGGCAAGAACCTCAGGTGGAACTCATAGTGTCAAGAACATTGGGGAATGTTGGGCCAGGGTTGGGTGATAGACGAGAAGGGAGGGGTGCAGTAAGAATAGTTGATCAGGGTCATTCGTCTGCACCTTCTTGGCACCAGCAAAGCCTCTACCATCACCATGGACACCATGAGTACCAACAAGTACACCAACCTCCCTCTATGCCACCAGATCATCAGTATTCTCATCATCACCATCATCGATCCCAATCTCATCATAAATCATCCTCTTCCTCCCCCACAAGGGGCATTGGAAGTGGAAAAGGTAATTTGCTAGATATTTTTTTCAGTAACTAATCATTGTAGATCATCATTTACCATAATCTTTAGAATGTGCACTCACCATACCATGCACCCTTAATATATTTGAAACTGATAATTGGGCAATAGTTTATGAACTAGGAAGGTACATGGTTGGTATTATTTTTATTTTTACTTTCCTCCAACAAATTTGAATTTTCCTACTGTCTGCATTGAAATTTGATGTGATCTTTCAATTTTAGTGGTGTTCTGACATTAACTGTTTGGGTGTTGTATTTTCTACATGTTTTTAGCAGTTTTCCTCTATGTAATTATGTCTGTTTTAAAGAGCATCCCTAACATGTATTCCAAATCAATGCCAAGTCAAACTCCTTACCGAAATATTTTTATGTTAAACTATATTACATAATTAAAATATAATTAGGAAGTAATTTTCAAGTTTTTTGTTGTATAGTATAGATAAAAAAACTAAAATATGCATGCTACAGATAGGTTTTCTGATCACTCTTTTCCAGACATGTTGTGATTGCTTGACAAAAGTCTGTTATTTTGTATAATGACACAACCTGAATTACTCCTTTCTTTCTTTGTTTAGCTGAAGTGAAACGAATTTAAGCAGCTTCACAGAGAAGACAGTTAAAAGTCTAAAATAAAAAAACTTTTGCTTTTTAAAGCATAGATTAATAAGCTTCTTTCAATGACTTCCAAATTTATTTTACTGTTTTAACTATGAAAATTTCCCCTCTACACTTATATTCCAAAAGTATTTCTGTATAATTTTTCAGTTACGATATGTATTTTATATTGCTGAAGTATGCCATGACGTAGTACTTGAAACATCCTCATAGAGTAATAAAATACCCTCTCTGTACTTCTATATGCTGATCTAGGCTGATTAGTATTGCTGAGTATGTTTAAGGATACCTACCTACTGCCATTCTGTTCATTACCAAATTCTTCTTTAGTAGTAATCAGCTAATTCATCAATGTGATCAAGTGAAGTGAAAAACCTTTCTTCTGTAGATGGCCTCAACTTTTCTCTAATGAATGCTTTGTTAGTAGATAATATTATTTAGTGATTATATCCTTCTAGGAAGCTGTAATCTATTGGCTGAATTATTATGATTGTACTAACAGATTGTCCTTTCTCTCTTTCTCTCTGAGCCTACTACTCATTTACCTTTTATTCACAGTGACTTTTAAATATGTCATTAGAATTACAATTAATTTAGAATTCCTGTTTTATATTGGAATATATATTGTAGTAAAATGACATATTCTGACCTTTTTAAAATATTTTAATAATATTTCCACTAATGGGAGCAACAACCTTCATTTGTTCCCACTCTATAAAAATGTATCTAATTATAAAGGCATTTAATCTACTTTTTTTATTGTTACTCCTTCAGCATTATAGATGGTATCAACATAAGTGAACATTCTGATGGTAATTTCACACATTCAATGATTCTCTTCATTTATGCAGTTTTGTTTGCGAGAAACAGAAATATTGTTACTACAACCCACGCAATTTAACAAAAACTATAACTACAAGTAAATTCTCTTTAAATAGGTTTTATTCTCGACAGTTTGTTTTTTTCTGTTTCATGTGGATGTTTCCTAATAAAGTTGTCAGTTGAGATTTGACAAAGTAAATTTTAACCTTTCCCATTCTAAAAAGAACTTAATGAAAATTAAATCTAAAATATATATGGCCACCATATAATCAACCCACAGCCAGGGCCAGATTTATAGTGGGTCTGACAGGGCTGGTGACAAGGGGCCTTCAAAACTTAGTCAAGATAAAACTTTTAAGCAGATAGTGGGTGTGATGAGGTATCAAGTATTCCAACTATGCTAATGTCACTGCATCATCAAAGGTCAATTTCTGGTACCCCATTTGCTAATACTGTACTCTGTCAGTGCCATTTTGCCTTCTCTTACAAAGTAGGCCCCCAACACCTGTCAATGGATGGGGGATATACAGCAGAAATCTATATGATTCATACTGTCCTAGCTGACAACATGATATTCCAAAGCCTTATAAAGACACAAGCTGTCTGAGTTTTTAGGTAGTTATTGCTCACCAAAGAGTTGATTCAGATTTCATGATTGAAGTCACTTAATTAAGTCTTTCGGTTTATCATATGGTGCAGTGCTTACATTATTATAAACTATTTAGGTGGCATCATAGCTCATTACATAAAAGGGATCAAATTCTGTGTGTTTAGCCATGGAGCATTTTTTAGAGAGGAAAGTCTCTCATGGGGGCCATTGCTCCCACCCATATAGCCCCTCTTGTTCTATGCCATATGGTTCTACACACAGCATTCTATTCTCCCTCCCCCCCCATGTCTAAGTCTTCTTTTTGATTACCTCAAAGAAAGTCCAAGTGATTGCTTTAATAACTTTGAAATGAAATAATGTGAATATGAACAACTATAGAATGAGTTCCTTGAGAGGTAAATTATTAATGGGACTTAACCCTTTGAGTGCCATGCAGAATTGCCTAATTTCGTGCGAAAATAGCCAGGTTCTATTAAAGAGAAATGCAGACCTTACATGCAATATATAATTAATACAATATATAATTAAGCTTAAAAATTTGTAAATAA